>CM055277.1:46443809-46514248 GCA_029237695.1 Conchocele bisecta
TGAAATGTGAGGCTGCCATTTACCAGTATCGGAAAATACGATACCTAGGTGTTTATGAGTTTCAACTTCTTTTATTACCGTATTGTTCATAAGAAGGGGAGGATGAAGTCGTCTATTTTGTTTTCTGGATATCTAGAGTTTGACCTTGACCCTGACGACCCTGGGTCCGGCCAACATTTGTTAATAGTCCTATATTCATGTACATATCATAGTAAACGTATGTATAAAGTTTGATGACTGTAGCTGACAAGGTGTTGAAGTAATGACCGTAACACGAAAACTTAACATTGGATGATGACGCCGCCGCCGACTCCGGAAAAGCAACACATGTCTCGCTTTCCGCTTCGCGGGCGAGACAAAAACAAGTGCATATACAATTATTATAGGAATGAATGGCCTTTTTGTGGAATTTATCGGGGTATAAACTTGGAAAAGTCGTCCAGTATTCCCGCGACTTTTCCAAGTTTATATCCCCGATAAATTCCACAAAAAGGACATTCATTCCTTATAATTCCAGCATTTGAAACAAATTCATCAAGAAAATGTGTTTATTTTCCGTTTTCTTAAGAATTATTTTAGCTGCGCCTGACGGTTACGGAAAGTAGTTCGGCATGGCGTTTACTGGTATATAAATTCTGGACAGAGACTTGCTACGGACCAATCAAATGTTAGGGAATTGTGTAAATATTTGTGTGCTGGAATTATATACAAATACATGTAAGAATTTGACGTAAACAATAACAACGAATTAACTAACATTACCTAAGAGGGGCATAAACTACCATCGATTCGTATTGGATTGTATAATTATTTAATGCTTAGTTATATATTTTTAGAGAGTTTTACTTTGGCTGATACTCGGATTTAAAGGTACATACCCACTCAGTAGGCACACAATGTTCTTTATAGGAACTAAATAAGTGTATAATTGTGTCACTATTCCACCAGTTCTAAAAATTACGAATGCCCTCTATGCAGATATAATCATTTAGTAATATGTATTTTACTGATAGTGACTCGCGGTGGTATCGGGCTATTTTCATATGCAAATGAGGAATGACATTTTTTAATAATTTATATTAATTAAATGCGTCACCTGAAAAAATATTATTCTTATGTGTTTGTTTGTTTGTTGTGGTTTAACGAACGGCCTATCAACAGCTAAGGTCATTTAAGGCCGGGTCAATGGGTTTGGTACTAAATCCCATATAGTACCTGTACAAGTACATGTACATGTTCAAGTACATGTACAAATGGGGGGGGGGGGACTCCCAAAATCAGAACTCCCAAAATCAGTTATTTTATATCCCAAATGGATATTCCTCTGTATCTAACCCTTAGACTGGTGAGCACGAACATTGTCGTCTGCTGTTGCTTTTGCCATCTTTCTCAATAAAAACATGTTTTGACAGCATTTTAGAATCATTTCCATTGGAAATGATTCTAAAATGTTGCCAAAGCATATTTTTGATGAGAATTATCGAGAAAAAAAATTAAACATAATCCATAATTTCGAGTCAAATGAAAACTTTGTAGCTAATACAAATATGAATGTCTTACGTATTACTTGCTATCTATCTACTGGTCAAATTAAATGTTGATATTCAAATCAACCGTTCAATGGCACACAATGCAGTAATTGGTCTAATACAAAGGAACCTCTCTTGACTGGGCACCCTGGGAGGTCCCCAGGATGCCCGGTTAAGCGAGGTTCCGCTGTAAGTCCAATACACGATCACGTCCTGCGCTTATTAAGGACCCGTTCTATACAAGATCATCGTTTGATTCAGAGATAACTAATTCGTAAATGCCATGGAATACATATACAGTACAACCTCTCTACAACGGCCACCCATGGGAAGACGCAAAACTGGCTGTTGTAGAGAGGTGGCTGTTGTAGGGACGTTATTGCTGAATTAAATTGTGTCGTCCGCAATTCTCATCAAAAACGTGCTTTGGCAACATTTTAGAATCATTTCCAATGGAAATGATTCTAAAATGCTGTCGAAACATGTTTTTTATTGAGAAAGAAGGCAAAAGCAACAACAGACGACAAGTTTCGTGCTCAACAGTCTAAGGGCTAAATCTAAATATAACCCCAGCCACCGCACATATTCATACGCAGTGATTAGGTCGTATTGACAGGATATCAAAAAATGTTTCACGGCACCGTGTTACACGGCACATACGCACTGTGTTGACAGGATAAAATATAGATAATCATACATATAGAACTAGATGACCACATGTCGCGCCCGCTAATGAAAACAAGAAAGCTTTAATCCATACACATACTACGTATGTAAAGTTTTAAGTTAATCGGTGAACCTTGACCAAATTTTCATAAAAAACTTGAACATTGGGCACAGGGGTCGCACGGGTTGGGGATAGAATGAACATATGGATGAAGATAAACATACATGTGAAGTTTTGAATGAATTGGCGAAGCGGTTTCAGAGACATAGTGATTTACAAACTTTAACCTAACTTCAAAAACAAATTCAGGTAAATTTCAAAGTAATTTTACCTTGCCATTGGGCACAGGGGCCGCACAGATTGGGCATATAATGAATATATGGATGATGATAAACACACATGTGAAGTTTCGAGTGAATTGGCAAAGCGGTTTGAGAGATAGAGCGTTCTTAAAAACTTTAACTTAAATGCCAAAAGATTTAAGGTAAATTTCAAAGTACATGTAATATGACCTTGGCATTGGGCACAGGGGCTGCATGGGTGGGGCGTAAAATGCAAATATGGATCATGATAAACACATGATATCACAATCTTTATAAATATTTTTCTCGAAAAATCTTCTAAGCTAAAAAATCATGGCTCATCTCATAATTATGAACAATGCATTCTGTAAAAGATGCGTTGTTCAAACTATATGTAGAAATGTGCACATAACTAGAGGGTTGTTTTTCAGTAGCCTATAAGTACACTTTGAGGGAGAAAGTTTCAATTTAAGAATAACTTAATGAATTTTTATTATACCGACATTATTACATTATCAGGCTGTGAAAATGTAATAATTTCAGTATAATAATTCTGCATACTTTTAAACATCAAATATATGCAGTGGTTAGTTCTATATACAATAATGCATTTCAGGAAAAATAAATGATTTCTCCCTGAAAGTATACTTTGCTAGATAAGTAACACTTTGCAATTTTGATGAAATCGGCTACAGACAAAAACGTATGTCTCCCCCTACACCAACACTGCATGTTATCGGGACTTGGAAAATTAGATAGAATGTAGGACAACAACGGCATATATGTAGCTACCTTGTTTTTCTGCGTACGGTAAGTTAACTGTATATTGGGAAATAATAATAAAAAAAAAGGTTTCACTTGTCAAGGGCTACATCTCTGCCAATACTGCATGAATCCGCATACAAAATCCAGGTGCACAACTGCACATAGTGACAAACATTCCTGTTAAATCTCGCAACGGTAACTCAAACTGTTTTGGAAATACGTGCGACACAAATTTGTGATGACATTTGTGATGCTGACAAGATTGCAAATTTTCTCTAAGTCAAGGGTCATAACTCCATCCTTACTGGATGATTCCGCAAACAAAAACCCAGGTGCACAACTACACATGCTGATTAACATTCATATATAGTGTGATGCCTGTAACTCAAACAATTTTCACTCAGTCAAGGGCCATAACTTCGCCCATACTCTATGAATCCGCATACAAATCACTAGATGCACAACTCTACATGTTGATAAACATTCTTATAATGTTTCATGACTGTAGCTCAAATAGTTGTTCAGTAATGTGCGACACAAGTTGAAAATCGCCACTTTTCACTAAGTCAAGGGCCATACATCTGGGAAAACTGGATGAACCCGCATCTAAAACCACAGGTGCACAACGTCACATAATGACAAATATTCCTATAAGGTTTCATGACTGTAACTCAAATAGTTTTTCAGTTATGTGCGAAACGAGTTGAAAATCGCCACTTTTCCCTAAGTCAAGGACCATAACTCTGCGAATACTGGATGAATCCGCATCTAAAACCCAGGTGCGCAACTTCACATGGTGACAAACATTCCTATACGGTTTCATGAATGTAGCTCAAATAGTTTGTTTTGTTTGTTAGGGTTTAACGGCATATCAACAGCTAAGGTCATTTAAGGCCGGGTCAATGGGTTTAGTACTAAATCCCATATAGTACCTGTACAAATACATGTACATGTTCAAGTACATGTACAAATGGGGGAAAAAAACCAAAATCGGAACAGAATATTTGCAATAAAAAATCTATATATTCAGCCCTGAAATCAGAATAATCCTGATCTGATGCCAGGTCCTCGCCACACCAGAATCACTTGGCCCCTCCCAAAAGCTGTAGGATCAGTAATAATCTTACTACTTTTATAATGGACAATAACCCAATTCAACTAGCAGGTAACAAAAGAGCCAAAGATAAAAACGTACATGAGGGCCAAACCAGGCAAATCGTGATTCCTATAAGGAGGAACCCCTACCGTTAATTTACGCCATCGCGTTCACCAGACCACCACCCACTGTAGCTCAAATAGTTTTTCAGTTATGTTCGCCACAAGTTGAAAATCGCCACTTTTCACTCATTCAAGGACCATAACTCTGCGAATACTGGATTAATCCACATCTAAAACCCCAGGTGCGCAACTTGACATGGTGACCAATATTCCTGTAAAATGTCGGGACTCTAACTCAAATACTTTTGGAGAAACGAGCGACACAAATTGTGTGACGGACGGACGGACGGACGGACGGACAACCATGCCAAAAACAATATGTCGCCCCATATATGGGGGAGACATAATACATTTGTGCATATGTTTTAAATGAAGATGAACGTAGATTGTTCACTTAAAACGATAAACAAATAAGTACAGTAATGCATATGTAGCTTTATAATACGTATATATGGTGTCGTTTCTATTTGTGCATGTCATTGAGATAATTGAAAGCAATTAGGTAAGTGTGTCTACTATAACGCATACAAATAACAATATATACATGTACAAGTTAACAGTATGTCTATACACAACACTATCACGTGATTATTATATAAAACTGATCTCGATGGATAACAGAGCTCCAGATAAGCGTTGTGTCTAAATCATTGCGTATTTTACTTTTACAAATGGGTTATTGATTTTCTTCGCTACTAAATAGCGAACAAATATAGCACTGTTTACTTTTTCAGCTCAACTAAGTGCATTTTAAACTTTATGACAGTATTTTCACTACTCAATTTGAAAATCAATGCGTATTTTCACGTTGCTGTGCGTATTTTGTACTCCCACATTTGATAATCAATGCGTATTCAGCTAAAATAATTGCGTAAAATACGCCAATACGTACCTTATCTGGAGGTCTGTGAATATTAACTTGAGTGCATAATACATTCATCAGTGATAGCAAGTCATATGATAACATAAATGAGACACGCCATAAGATTTTGTACCTGAGAACATGTGCGACTTTTCATGAAATACATTTATAGAAAATTTAATATTTTCTGTAAATGACGTCGAAAGATGACAAAACTTTCATAGCAAATGCGGAACCGCATTTGCTATTAAACTTTCGTCAACTTTAGACCTCGTTTACAGAAAACATAGTAAATTTTGTAAATATTTGAGATATCGCAAATATTCTTAGGTACAAAATCGCATGGCGTGTCTCAAATATATATGCATAAACTCGTTCTTAAATATCATTTACGCCGCTTACGGCTGTCTGTATCTTCGTTTTCAGACGGTATGAGTGACTCTCCAATCATCCGGACTATAGGGACCACCAACGGCTGTACAATCTCCATAAACCCGACCAGTCCATCCCAGCTGCTCTCATTCTTCTTCTCGTCGATGTGCTCTCGTCTCAGTCGCTCCACCAATCTGTCCTGCTTGTCCACCTTCCTTTGCAGCTTGTCTTTTTCCCATCATCGCCTTATTGAGTTCCAGCTCCAGCGACATCTGTTTTACCTGACTCTCCAGCACCGCTACCTTCATGGCCGCCACATCCTGGTCACTAGACACTGCACCGGACGAATCTCTTATCGCCAGGCTCTCGAGCTTCGCCAACAGCAACTGTATTTCATTCTCGTAATGCTGTCGTTGCGACCTTTCCATTTCCTTCCTGTTGGCAGACTTTTGTCGGTTGCACACTCCTCCATCGTCTTTCTCGTCTTTTCCGTCATGGCACACTCTGCCTTTTCGTACAACGCGTTAGTGTAGCAGGACCCGTTGTTCGCTGCCACCAAACTATCGATCATTCCCAACAAGTCACGACGCATCTCATCGCGGGCGTCCTCACTGCCCCTGTTGTTGAATGCGAGACAGCGCATCTCGCATTTACTTAAAATATCGCGTAGCGCAGGTGGAGACTCCTCGATATATTGTTGGAAAGTTTTCCCATGGCTGTCGATGTCGTCCTTCCCGGTGAACAGAACAATCGCGTACCTGTACATATCCTCGCCGAATATCTTCTCGAAGGTATCAAATGTTTGTTTCTCTTCTGAAGTGAAGCGGCCTATACGCGTCACCAGTATAAATACGTGCGGTCCCGGGACGCTCTTTCTTACGCACGTGGTGATTTCCCGGATGATGTCTTCGTTGGAGAAGCCGGTATCGAAGATTCCAGGCGTGTCGACGACGTGGAGGGTTTTGCCCTCCCGGACCGCCCTCTCTAGTAGGCAGTCCTGCGTCACACTGGCGGGGCTGGCGTCGGCGTGGAAGGCGGTCCGGCCCAGCACCGTGTTGCCCGTGGAGCTCTTCCCGGACCCCGTCTTGCCCAGCAGGATCATCCGGCAGTCCGGGGCTGCCTCACAATCGGCGTCCAGATCTACAAAGGAGCAGGGCAAATACTATGACTGAGACTTAGCATATAGTCATATATTGTAATACGTCCTAGATATGACACTACAGCAAGCTAGATATTGTAAGACTAAGAAGTTCGTAAAGTGCAAAAAATAACTTTAGTAAGACAACCGCTATAAAAATGATTCGGACCTAGGACGTAAACATTCGTAAAGCCCATATTAATGGATATCAGAGTAACGTTTTGGAATTCGACTGGGACCTGGCTCCAAGTCAGCCATCTATGGGCCCATATGGTTACTAGTTAATGAATTTGCTGTCCGTTTCGCATACACCAAGTGATTTAGTCATTCAACCCTCTTCACGCTGAAGCTCCATTTACACCCGTATTAAATTCCCATAGTGAGTCCTTTGAAAGAACGTTACCGAATTACATAAACTAAAATGTTTTATTTTTATTTATTGCCTTAAACTAAATAGCCTTGAACACATAGTTTTGCGTTGTTTAATAATAATAATACTATGTGCTAATGGACACATTTTGTTAAACGGATAGTATAGTGACCTCGTGTAACGTGACATAGTTGTGGGTTAGCGCAATTGATAATGAGCGCGCTTCTTCTTACTAATACGGCACTGGTTTGATAATCGACGGGGGCAGTATGTGAAATGGTATGGTGGTCGCCATACTGGACAAGTAGGTTTTCCCGGGTACTCCAGTTTCCTCCCACATTAAGGAGCATAGTTGCTCCCCCAGCTGTACCAATGAAATAATGTGTATAAGTGGCATCATGTTTTTTTGCAACACAGACCTGTGGATACAGCGTGGTAGGGATGGTAAATCTATTAAAAGTTTCCTAATTATGTTTAGAAGCGAGCAGAGCGTCCGTGAAATAAACAAGAGGCCCAATTGGGTCTGTATCGCTAACCTGGACTACTGACAATAACTGTGAAGTTTGACCAGTATCGAACAAGCTGTTCATGAGAAGACATTTGAAAACTATAATACATGGATGACCTATTGGTGACCATCTTGGATGACGTAATCGTCCGATTTTGACAAGAAATGTTCAAGAATGATCGTCTCCTAATATCGATTTGATATATAACATGAACACATTTGATAAAATGTGAAATTTGACCACTGCTTGACCCACCGGGGCCCGCCAATTTTTGATCCCGGGGTCATTATTGTAACAAATCTGAAAGAGCATTGTCTATCGATCCTCCTGCCAAGTTTCGTCGAAAACGGTTTGGCGGTTCGTGAGAAGAAGATTTGTTTTTAAAGAATTTGGTCTAATTTTCTATGGCGGCCACCTTGGATTATGCGACGACCTCTATTTTAACAAATATGAAACAGCCTCACTCAGGGATCATAACTGTGAAGTCTGCCTAGCAGAAAAATGTTCCAGAGTGATCGTCTCGTTCATACCTTCGAGTTTATATATAGCATGACCATATTTGGTCAAATTTGAATTTTGACCCCTACTTGATACCCGAGGCCCCGCCCATTTTTGATCCCGGTGTCATCGTTTTAACAAAGAGCATTGACTATCGATAAATCCTGCCAAGTTTTGTCGAAATCGGTCCGGCAGTTAGCGAGAAGTATATTTTAAATAGTTTGACCTAACTTACTATGGCGGCCATCTTGGATTATGCGACGACTTCTGTTTTAACAAATATGAAACTATTTCACACATGGACCATGACTGTGAAGTTTGACCAGCATTGGCCAAGCAGTTCACGATAATAAGACGTCTATGACAAAAGGATAACCTTTCGGCGGCCATCTTGGATGGAATATTTAACTGATTGTGACAAAACAAATGTTTCAGAATGATTGTCTCGTCGATACCGTTGATTTGTTATATAACGTGACCATATTTGGTCAAATTTGAAATTTGACTTCTACTTGACCCCAGGGGCCCCTCCCATTTTTGATCCCGGTGTGATCATTTTAACAAATCTGAAAGAGCGCTGACTATCGATTATTCCTGCTAGGTTTCTTTGAAATCGGTTCGGCGGTTCGTGAGAAATTTTATTTTTAAGAATTTGACCTAATGTTCTATGGCGGCCATCTCGGATTATTCAAATATGAAAACACTTCAGCCATGGAACATAACTGTGAAGTTTGACCAGCATCGACCAAGCGGTTAACGAGATGAAGACGTTTGAAATCTATAATAAAAAGATGACCTTTCGCCCTTTCGGCGGCCATCTTGGATGACGTAATCAAATGATTTCGACAAAAAAATGCTCCAGATATATCGTCTATACAATAACGTCTATTTGATATATAACATGACCATATCTGGTCAAATCTGAAATTTGACCACTACTTGACCCCCGTGGCCCCGCCCATTTTTGATACCGGGGTCATCATTTTAAGCTTGAAAGAGCATTGATTATGGATTATTTCTGTCAAGTTTCGTCGAAATCGGTCTGGCGGTTCGTGAGAATATTTATTTTTAATAATTTGACCTACTTTTCTCTGGCGGCCATCTTGGATATGCGACGACGTCCATTTTAACAAATCTCAAAAGGAGTAACCCATAGACCATCCCCGTGATGTCTGGTCAACATCGGCCAGGCGGTTCAGAAGAAGAAGAGATCGGAAAATATTGACGGACGGACGACAGACGGACGACAGACGGACGAAAAGCGGTAACAATAACTCACTTGAGACTTCGGCTCAGGTGAGCTAAAACATGCCATTAAAGCCAAAATAAATCTCACTAAACGCCTATTAAAATAATACCGTTATAAATAAATACAGTTTACACATATTTTAAAGTGACGTACCATCGTCGGCGGAGGGCGGGCGGAACCTCTGGCAGACGTCGCACACGTTAACGCCGACGTCATTAATGACGGTACATGACGGGCACTGCCATGAACTCTCACCTGAAACATACACCGACTCTTTTACGGTGGGTACACTACCACCTGCGCTAATCTTGCCAATATTTGTCAATTTCTTTGTTTCAAAATACTAGAATATTGTACTGGAAATCAAGCAGCTTGATTGGGTGAGCCTAAGATATGCTACCGTTCAGGCTCAGAAAATATTATTGCTTGATTGGGAGTTTGTATTGTCAATATAAGTTTGGAAATGTCGATTACATGTATCTGGGCAAGATTAACGAAGACGGTTGAGTATAGTACGTCACGCGCACCTGGTTTTTTAGTCCCGTTTCAATCCAGTGGAACCTCTCTAAACCGGACACCCTAAGAGGTATCAGGGTGTCCGGTTTAGAGAGGTTTCATTGTATAGATATTAGGATGTCGACATCGGCAGATGATAGCAGTTTATTTTCCGGGGTATATGCACTTTATTGCATAACAATTGCACCTTCAGTTGCTGAAATGTTTATTAAGAAAATGTAGCTGAAAACCGCTCTAAGAAACAGGTGCGCGTGACACCACATTTTCTGTAAATACATTTTATGAAAAATGTTCTTATGTACAAAATCGCATGACGTGTCTCAAACGTCGCAAGGTCCCGTTGGTTAACCACGTGATATATCAGCGAGGCTATCAGAGCTCCAGTGAAGGTGCGTAATTTGGAGGTAAATTTCTTATTTCTCCATCAAAAATGGCAAGTTGGGAGTGCTTTAGAATCTAAAGCACTCATAACTTGCCATATTTGATGAAGAAATAACAATATTTCACCCCAAGTTGGTCAAATTACGCACCTTAACTGGAGCTCTGGCTATGTGATTGTATACCTTAGAAGTTGAGTGATTTTTTTTCATTAACATTAAGAACACAATTAACTATATTTTCCCTAAATGACATCAAACATTGACCAAAATGTTCCGGAATCGAAATTGCTATGATAGTTTCGTCAAATTTCGACGTCATTTACAGTGTTTGTAAATAGTTTTGATAAAAAAATAGCACATCTTCTTATGTACAAAACTACATAGCTTATCTCAATTAGATGTATGGTCGTGACACCAGTCGACCCCACTCCCCCCCCCCCCCCCACCCCCACCCCCCCGCTCCCGAGTAACGATTTTCTTTTGCTCTAAAATGCGCCAGAACGCAGGAAGTTGGATGTAGATATCAAAACTATTCTAGAGGCATACCACCGGACCACCCCACCCCCAGCTAGCATTCTCTCGATCATAAGGCATCACGGGACGGTTCAAAACAGGCAAAATTTACCATTTCTTCTGAAGGCGGCGGGCGAATGAATAAAACCAATCCCTCTCGCAATTATCTAATGAGGCTCTTGCGACAAATATTCAAAAATACTCGCAACAGGAGTACAAATCACATGCCACAATACAGATGCAGTCAACGCCTCAGATGGCTATAAAACATTTTTTTTTAATTACCCCACCCACCTAATTTTGTCCAGAAATGTAAACATGACTGAATTTCCTGGATTTGTGTTCACGAAAGTATATATGAGGCACAGACGTTTTGCTATATCTTATTATATCATTTGCAAGACCACACCATTGCCTGAAAATGATTTCAAAGCGGGGTAATAACCGTCACCTCAATTTTTCGCTACAAATGCCCGAAAAATACGTCAAATTCTGGCTCAAAACAGTACCTTCAAAACAGCATGGCGGGCGCCATTTTGATGTAAAAATCAAGCAGAGCTGACCTGGAGTTTCGTAGAATTACGAAATACTCTAAGAAATACACCTAGTCAAACCTCACAAAGTCCAGAAATATTCATTTTATTTACTATCCAACATTAAAAATTGGCATTTAAACTTTTTACCAGCGATCCGTAATTGGTTGTTATTAAGCGTCCAAGAATGATTGATGCGGGAAAACCCCCTAGTAGAGGCTACATTGTCTTTAAAAATAATCCCGTGTCATCTGTGAGTTAAATGCAAACTCACTCTTGATTTTTTATTTAGATAGTCTAAGCATTAAAACAAATTAGGGTGGAAATGTTCAACCACAAAATGGCCGCCAAATTCAAAATGTCTGCCATAATAACAATAATAAAATTAAAAGAAGTTCACAATTAAAATTCATTTCTAACCAGTTTTATGATACGTTATACTTTGTAATAGCCATTGGTATTACTACAAGAGTATTTTGTCAAGATGGAGCGTATTACATGTTCACCAATATGAAATTGACCTGTTTTGTATGTAAATACATTCATGAGGTCGTGTGTCTGTCCAACGATATTGTGGTGGCTGAACCTTTACTGACAACGCCTGAGATCACACGACATACATTTTGTGGTAATATGGCCACTCAATATATATTTTGGCCCCTAACATCCATTTAGGATCAATTACAGTTTTCCCTGTTTGGAGAAAATCGCAACTTAATGTTTTTACTGTGCATCATAAATCAAGTCGCTTGCGTACAGTAAGCAGGAACCTTGCAGTCACTAGCACGTTGTGACACATACTAACTGTACGATTTTGATTTATCTGGGCCCGGTTGTTCAAAACACCAGTTAGCTTAACGGACTGTTAAATCCTTAACGGACTGTTAAATCCTTAACTGAATGGTTAAAATCTCTGTTAAAACTTTTAACCATTCAGTTAAGGATTTAACAGTCCGTTAAGCTAACGGATGTTTTGAGCAACCGGGCCCGGGCTGATATACATGTAATATCATATTTTGGAATTAAATGCTCTGTTTGAACATCTGATAAATATTTAATTTAACGTATGCCATAAGTGCAATAGAGAACATAATACTAGGTTTGTAATATGTTTCAAAGGTTTCCTCGGTGTTAAATGTAGTGTAACCATACCAAAGAATGTTATGACATTAAGACTATGCATGCAATTTGTTTGAAAACGTGGATGATAACAACTATACCATATTCTTTCAAATATCAATGCATGGCTATTACAACTCATGTATTTATTACAGTACATGAATGTACTTATATACTCAATATCATGTATATATACGACTGCATCACATGTATGTTCATAAATTGTACATATCATTGCAGTTCATTTACTAACTAAGTTTAGAGATCCAGATAAGCTGCGTATTTGCTTAAATACCCAATTAAAATTGCCGAAAACCCAATTGAAATCAGAAGTAGCGAGTATCAAAAAGCAATACAAATTCTGTGGTAGCTTTATCATGCTGCAGAAAACAATAAACATACCACAAATATAGCATATTTTTCCTATTTTCCATGAAAACACATCTTGGTATTTCATTAGAATTGTCTACAAGGAGACAATTGTAATGAAATCCCAAGACATGCTTTCATTTCGAAGCAAACTAACATTTCGAAGCAAATTACTGTCCGTTGATGTGTAGACAGTTGTGTGATTTTATTTTACCCAATTAAAATTATGAAATACCCAATTGCTTCAGAAATGATGGAGTGACACTACTCAATTACTAATTCCTTACATGGAGCCCTGTAAGTTGCTGACCAGGATGAGTGTATGTGTAAACTGAGTAAAATTTACATTGCTCATAGTTATTAAATTGATTACTCAATACAAATACTTTGTCAACACTCAATTACATTGTATAACTGCAGGATCAAACACAAACAATTGAGTAAACATTTCAGCCACTGGTCTACATAGAATAATAATGCGAGTCCATAACCTCCTCCAGTATATCTGGGTCCACTAATAATTTACATATTACTTGTTGACAATGCTTCATTAAAATGGTGATACATTAAAGGAATTATCATAGAGTGACATAATGCCAGTATGTATGTCGTCGACTCATCTGGAACCAGACATTTTGGAACTGTATTTGTAAGCTAAATTGGTAATGGCCGTGTTCCCTTTCAACATCTATTGATTTAGACCATCATCTTAGCTATATTTGAAATTAATTTGATTCTCGGTAGTCTTCTGAAACTTTAGCGCATTATGCTTCATACAGTTAAACTTATTGCAATGTATGTCTACCTTAAAATCACTATAACCTGATTTTGGCAACTTGTTGAAGGGCATAAAGAGCTGAACCGCATTTGACTAACTATATATACGGTATGATGTTTTCTCTCCTTCGTGTCATATATGACGGCATCCCTGTGACTCGGAATACAAGTTGAAGTGCTTTATTTCGCATGTTCTATTGAAGAATGCATTGAATCACACCACATGTGTGTGTGACTAGACTCGAAGAACGTTTGTTCTATTGTATCAATATGTGTTGAAGTCTTCACTGCATGTAACAAACCAGCTGCGACATACTGATTTCTGCCTTGTTCTGTGCAGAATCCGAGTACATAACGACATGTTTGATGGCTGCTTGCAAACATTTCAAATGCGCAATCATTACTGATCCATTTGCTGGTTTCATCCCAAATGTAACATGCGTCATTATATATTACCAGTCATTTCCTAAGATTGTAAAATAAAATAATGACTTTGTTATATGTCTGTATCAGCAGGTGTCAACATATTTCTATTTTCCTTTTCATTATAGGCAATGTCTCACAAGAAGGTTTGTGAAAAGAATAGTGGTACTCATTATGAACAATCTGTTGATATTTAATTAACGATACAGGGTTCAGTCCATGTTCCGCATATTTTCAATACAATACATTCGTTTCAGCAGCTGATACGTCTTTTCTCGATAATACACACTTATGGAATCCTTAATTTTGTAATTACTTTCCATCACAGGGAATGAGTATATGTGTGTTTTATATGAGTGAATACAATATCAGGTGGGTTATTCCCTGGATCGTGCCTTTCCCTAATATATGTTCCGGCGAATGAGCCATGTGCTTATTACAAGCATGTGTAGAGACGATGCTATACATTTACCAAATAAACACATGTGTATTGTTAGCAGATTACAATAGCATGTGTAGTTCTATTGGTGGAAGTACTTTGTACATACTTTCGTTTCACATATAAATAGTTTAGTAATTGACGAGTTTATGCACGCTCATCGGAAGGGACATCTACCCTAACCCATACACTCCTCTGGCGAATTTGGACAATATGACTACGGCTATGCACTACTCAATTTGATAATATGTATATTCATACTTGGAAACTGACAACGCTATCTCTACACTTAAATATACATGTGTATCCTGTTGGTGCCAGCTTATTGAGCTTGCTTCTGTATGATATTGCTGCCTATCTAGTGTATTCATATACCTCTTGGTACAGTTATATCTACGAGACATATGCATCACTACAATAGCAACTTTGTTCTTCATAAATGGGTAAACTAATATAGATATAATGTACAATGGTGTAGAAAGTTATCAACACCATCAATGCAACAGTGAATAACATGTTTGCATCGCATACAGCAAATATTGCATATACATATACAATTTTGTCTATTTTCTCATGGATCATCCAATACAATATATATAGAGCAACAACGTTGTGGGAAACAAACCATATGATGTCGATAGTTAAATCAGCGTGTTTTGTATAAACATGGTGATATTATTTAGTTCTAAGCGGCCATTTGGAAATTGAATTTGGTTCTAAGTATAAGATCTGATACACAATTTATTGCCGTATTAAGGATATGTCATTATGCACGTGTAATACCTAGCTTTAGATGTCAAATTACATCATATATGTATATTTCTATCATGTTTGGCGGCCAACTTGAATTTGGCAGCCATATTGGATTTGAAAAAAAATGTCCACTATATTTTTTAAACAACATAACATAAACGATGCAATACAAGTGAAAGTTTGACATTTGACAAAGATTCATCGCCAATTCGACTTGGCTATTACCACTGACTAATGCTTTGCTGCAGATACGACACAAAGAGAAACCGCGTGAAACTATTCAAATACTTTATTACAAGATATGTCCAGCGTTACACACTTCTATATAATCATCATACACACTGTAATACTTTAACACGCGATATACGCGCATGATAAGTAAAAACTAGAAATTGTGTTTGTAAAACATGGATATGCCCCCATGACATACTGAGATTGTTTGTTTGTTTGTTGGGGTTTAACGGCCTATCAACAGCTAATGTCATTTGAGGCCGGGTCAATGGGTTTAGTACTATATACCTTATATTACCTGTACGAGTACATGTACAAGTTCAAGTACATGTACCAATGGGGGGGGATCCCAAAATCAGAACTGAATATTTACAATAAAAAAACTATATATTCACCCCTGAACTAGAGAGAAGTGTGTCAAAAAACGTAAATTCATTTCAGCACCATTTTGAAGGCCACACATGTCAAGGTCATGTCATTGATGGTGTGATTGCGTCACACATGTTCAGGTGAATGAACTGTCCAAATATTAAAGCTATCCCTCAATATTGAAGATATTTACTGATGGAGAGTCTTACAAACTTTTCGACATAACACAATGGCTATATACGTCTTCAGCGACATTTCGAAGGTGATAAAGGTCAAAGTCGTGTTAATGGTGGCACGAGTGTGTGATACATGTTCAGGTGATTCAAGTGTCCAAGTAGTGAAGCAATCCTTCGCGTACGCGTAATATCGAAGCTATTACATGTTGGAGAAGATCTTACAAACTTATGGACGAAACAGAATGGCTAAGTGTTTCAGCGACATTTCGAATGTGACAAAGGTCAAGGTCGTATTAATGTTGGCGCGAGTTTGTGACACATGTTCATGTGATTCTCATAAGGGTCATACTAACCGAATTTAATATGTGAGAACAGGCCCATACGCAGGAATTCATTTAGGGGGTGTGTTATCGACGGCGCGAAGGGCCAACAATGCTTTTGCAAATCCATGGACAGACCTCAGCAGATTACACCTTTCACCCCTAAGTAACTGGCAACCAATCCAATCATCACACAATTATTTTCGGACCAGTACATTTATAAACATGGGGTGTTTTTGTTCTCAAAATTATGAAAATTACTTGCAAAAAGTGCAAAGCCTGATGAGACGGCTCGTTACTGGAGACTGACGTCATTTCCCATTAGCCAACCAAATCACTGCATGTCACGTGATTCGATATTTTTAAAGATGGCTGCTAATATTCATTTATAATCAGGAAGTGAACGTGTTTGATTTTAAAAAACCAATGTAGGTTAGTGAGACGCGTTTTTAGTGCAGTTTACACTCGAAATATTTGAGATGTATGTTAATTATTAGCAACTGTAAAATATATGCCGAAATCCCACCCCAAGCAGCGGTTTCGACACGCTGTAACACGTTGTGTAGGCGACTAACTAAGGATGAGGACTTCATGTGGCCGTTTCTTTTAAAGGTACATGCCCACTCAGTAGGCACAACATGTTCTTTATATGAATTAAATAAGTGTATAGTTGTGTCACTATTCCACCAGTTCTAAACATTACGAGTGCCCGCTATACACATATAATCATTTAGTCATATTTATTTTACTGAGGTAGGTAGTGCCTATTTCATATGAATTACATACTAATTAACATTCATACACAGGCGCATTTGAATTGTTTTGTACATTGTTTCGAAAGGTGTTTCATGTATATACAAACAATAATTGACCATCCAAGACAAGCTAAAATCACCTGTGATTGCCAATAGACGTTCAGAAACGTTGATAATCTAGGCAAGATTAACGCAGGCGATTGTGTAACAGCAAATATGGCTGTACTTACCGCTATTTATAGATGTGCTCCTATCAGCAGTCGCCATTGTATCACGATGTGGCCCCTCGGCAGATTTCGTAGCTTTATAACACCACACAACCGTTTCCTTGTTGCTATTAAACTGTACCAGGACTAGTTTACGGTCAAATTATTTATTGGCAGACTGATTCCTGTAATCCCAGTTCGCCAAAAATAGTGATTGCGATATGGGAATATCCTAGAATTCGCGTATGATTCACTCGTTTGATATAAATAGAAAGCGAAACAAGAATTGTTGACTTCGCACTGGTTATGTAATATTTACTTTATTGCGAAAAAGAAACTACTATGGGAACTTTACGGAGCCCCGCAGGGGACGTATACTTCTTGTTTTTAATTCGTTCCCACGAAATAACAATACGTTCCCTCAGTTTAACAATTCGTTCCCACGAATTAGCAATTCGTTCCCTCAATTTAACAATTCGTTCACACAAAATAACAATTCGTTCCCACTGAGCTTGCTTCTGTATGATATTGCTGCCTATCTAGTGTATTCATATAGCTCTTGGTACAGTTATATCTACGAGACATATGCATCACTAAATCGCAACTTTGTTCTTCATAAATGGTTAAAGGGGTGTGCGGTGGACCTTGACATTGAGGTCATTGGTGGAAGGTGGGTCGTGGATTTGCTATAGCATGATATAGCATATTAAGATTAATGCATGTATGAAATATCAATGCGCTCCCTGAAAACAGAAGTAAAACAAAATTTAACGCAACGTTAAGTTTATGAACGCACTAAGTTGGTGATTTCCTACAGCATGATAGCTATTCACATGAGGAATGCATGTATGAATGTGCCAAGTTTGTGACCTTGACCTTGGGGAAAGGGGTAGGGAAAGGGGTAGGGTTCATGGATTTACTGTAGCACAATAGAGTGTCATCAGATGAATGCATGTATGAAATATCAAGGCGTTCCTTGTAAAGAAACAGAAGTTATAAAAAGACATTTACTCCAACGTTAAGTTTATGATGTTGATCTTGGGGAAAGGGGTGGGGTGGGTCATTGATTTGCTATAGCAAAATAGAGTATCATCAGATGAATGCATGTATGAAATATCAAAGTGTTCAAAGTGTAAAGAAACAGAAGTTACACAACATTCACCCCAACGTAAAGTTTATGAACATGCTAAGTTTGTGACCTTGATCTTGGGGTAAGGGTTGGATATGTTGTGGATATGCTACATCATGATAGAGGGTCATCTGAGGAATGTATGTATGACATATCGAGGCGTTCTATCAAAGGAAACAGGTGTTATCAGACATTTACCACAACGTTAAGTTTATGAATGTGCTAAGTGTGTGACCTTGAGCCTAGGGTAAGGGGTGGGTCATGGATTTGCTATAGCACGATAGAGTATCATCGGATGAATGCGTGTATGGAATATCAAGGCGTCCCTTGCAAAGAAACGGAAGTTATAAAAAGACATTTACTCCAACGTTAAGTTTATGATGTATATAATGGGGTAAGTGGTGGGGTGGGTTATAGTATAGTTATAGTTATAGTACATTTACCCCAAAGTTAAGTTTATTAATGTGCTAGGTTTGCGACCTTGACCTTGCGGTAAGGGGTGGGCGGTGGGTCATGGATTTGCTATAGCATGATAGCGTATCATCAGATGAATGCATGCTTGAAATATCAAGGCGTTCATGAAAGGAAACAGATGTTATAAGACATTTACCTCAACGTTAAGTTTATTAATGTGCTAAGTTTGTGACCTTGACCTTGGGGTAAGGGGTGGGGTGGGTCATGGATTTGCTATAGCACGATAGAGTATCATCAGATGAATTCATGTATGAAATATGAAGGCGTTCCCTGTAAATAAACAGAAGTTAAACAACATTTACCCCAACGTTAAGTTTATGAACATGCTAAGTTTGTGACCTTTACCTTGGGGTAAGGGTAGGGTGGTGGGTCGTTCATTTGCTTCTGCATGATAGAGGGTCATCTGAGGAATGCATGTATGAAATATCAAGGTGTTCCATGAAAGAAAACAGATGCTATAAGACATTTACCCCAACGTTAAATTTATGAATGTGCTAAGTTTGTGACCTTGACCTTGGGGTAAGCGATGTGCGGTGGGTCATGGATTTGCTATAGGACGATAGAGTATCATCAGATGAACGCATGTATGAACTATCAAGGCGTTCCATGAAAGAAAACAGATGTTATAGTACATTTACCCCAAAGTTAAGTTTATTAATGTGCTAGGTTTGCGACCTTGACCTTGCGGTAAGGGGTGGGCGGTGGGTCATGGATTTGCTATAGCATGATAGCGTATCATCAGATGAATGCATGCTTGAAATATCAAGGCGTTCATGAAAGGAAACAGATGTTATAAGACATTTACCTCAACGTTAAGTTTATTAATGTGCTAAGTTTGTGACCTTGACCTTGGGGTAAGGGGTGGGGTGGGTCATGGATTTGCTATAGCACGATAGAGTATCATCAGATGAATGCATGTATGAAATATGAAGGCGTTCC
Organism: Conchocele bisecta; assembly: GCA_029237695.1. NCBI lineage: Eukaryota > Metazoa > Mollusca > Bivalvia > Lucinida > Thyasiridae > Conchocele > Conchocele bisecta. The sequence continues at coordinate 46,463,710 of CM055277.1, forward strand.
CTGTAAAGAAACAGAAGTTACACAACATTTACCCCAACGTTAAGCTTATGAACATGCTAAGTTTGTGACCTTGACCTTGGGGTAAGGGTTGGTTGGTGAGTTTTGGATTTGCTACAGCATGATAGAGGGTCATCTGAGTAATGCATGTATGAAATATCAAGGCGTTCAATGAAAGAAACATATGTTATAAGACATTTACCCCAACGTTAAGTTTATGAATGTGCTATGTTTGTGACCTTGACCTTGGGGTAAGGGATGGGCGGTGGGTCATGTATTGGATATAGCACGATAGAGTATCATCAGTTGAGTGCATGTATGAAATATCAAGGCGTTCCATGAAAGGAAACAGATGTTATGAATGTGCTAAGTTTGTGACATTGACCTTGGGGAAAGGGGTGGGGGTTGGGGTTGGGAGGTGGGTCATGGATTTGCTATAGCACGATAGAGTATCATCAGATGAATGTATGTATGAAATATGAAGGAGTTCGCTGTAAAAAAACAGAAGTTACACAACATTTACTCCAGCATTCAGTTTATGAACATGCTACGTTTGTGACCTTGACCTTGGGGTAACGGTTGGGTGGTGGGTCGTGGGTTTGCTACAGCATGATAGAGGGTCATCTGAAGAATGCATGTATGAAATATCAAGGCGTTCCATGAAAGGAAACATATGTTATAAGACATTTACCGCAACGTTAAGTTTATGAATGTGCTATGTTTATGACCTTGACCTTGGGGTAAGAGATGGGCGGTGGGTCATGGCTTTGGTATAGAACGATAGAGTATCATCAGATGAATGCATGTATGAAATATCAAGGCGTTCCATGAAAGGAAACGTATGTTATAATACATTACCCCAACGTTAAGTTTATGAATATGCTAAGTTTGTGACCTTGACCTTGGGGTAAGGGGTGAGCGGTGGGTCATGAGTTTGCTATAACTCGATAGGATATCATCAGATGAATGCATGTATGAAATAGCAAGGCGTTCCATGAAAGGAAACATATGTATGAAATATGAAGGCGTTCCCTGTAAATAAACAGAAGTTACACAACATTTACACCAACGTTAAGTTTATGAACATGCTAAATTTGTGACCTTGACATTGGGGTAAGGGCTGTTGGTGGGTCATGGATTTGCTATAGCACGATAGAGTATCATCAGATGAATGCATGCTTGAACTATCAAGGCGTTCCATGAAAGGAAACAGAAGTCATAAGACATTTATAAGACATTTATAAGACATAAGACACCGACGTCGCCGACGCCGGGGGTATGCCATAAGCTCTTCTGCACTTCGTGCAGGCGAGCTAAAAAACTATACATTCAGCCCTGAACTAGAGAGTGTGTGTCAAAAAAAGGAAAAAAGTCGTTTGAGAAAGTCTTACACACTTTTTGACATAAGAAAATGGCTAAGTGTTTCAGAACATGTCAAGGTCATGTCATTGGTGGTGTGATTGCGTCACACATGTTCAGGTGAATGAACGGTACAAATATTAAAGAAATCACTCAATATTGAAGATATTAACTGATGGAGAGTCTTACAAACTTTTCGACATAACAAAATATATGGCTGTATATATGTTTCAGCGACATTTCGAAGGTGACAAAGGTCAAAGTCGTGTTAATGGTGGCACCGGGTGTGTGACAAATGTTCAGGTGATTCAAGTGTCCAAGTATTGAAGCAATACTTCGCGTAATATCGAAGATATTACATGTTGGAGAAGATCTTACAAACTTATGGACGTAACAAAATGGCTACATGTTTCGGCGACATTTCGAATGTGACAAAGGTCAAGGTCGTATTAATGATGGCGCCAGTTTGTGACAAATGTTCAGGTGATTCTCATATGAGGTATAATAACCGAATTTAACAATGTGAGAACATACGCAGGAATTAATTTAGGGAGGTGCGTTATCGACGGCGCCAAGGGCCAACAATGTTTTGCACATCCATGGACAGACCTCGGCAGATTAACCCTTTCACCCCTAAGTTACTGGAATGTATTTTGATATGTTAATGTTGCAACCAATCCAATCATCACAAACTTATTTACAGACCAGTACATTTATGAACATGGGGTGTTTTTGTTCTCAAAATTATGAAAATTACTTGCAAAAAGTGCAGATCCTGATGAGACGGCTGTCAACCGGCTCATCTGGATCTACACTTTTTGCCAATACCACCATACAGGCATGTGGTGTTGAAAGGTTTAAGGGGGAGTGCGTACGCACCCGTCGCACCCTCTCTGCGTACGGGCATGGAGAACTGATCGAATGTTATCGCTGACGCAGTGTGCAGTCAACACAAGTTTGTCACGTGAATACGCATGGCGAGTGAATCCGTGCCATTGTGAAGTAAGTTATAGTTACTGCCCTAATCGAGGTGTTCATGTGTTTGAACAACCTTCATGTGTCCATGGAACACCTCGCCGCGAAGCGGCGATGTGTTTCATGGTCACATTTAGGTTGTTTAAACACATGGACACATCGATTAGGGCAGTAACTGACTTACACATCTACTTACTGACTACCATTGGCTAGTATTCAGTGGAAATTTTGAATTTACATTTGAATTTCCATTTGACATTAAGGGAACTGTATCTACAGTTATGACAGTATATCCTCTCGTCGGGAATAATTCATTTGAAAACGAAATGTGCAATTTAGTTTTGTTGTGTTTCAGAACTTAGACGCGTTTAATATGCAAATCTGGAATGTGTGTGTATTTGCTTTCTATTATTTACACGCCTCCGACTAGAACGGCCCTTTGATAAAAAACAAAGCACGCAGACGTACATTGTTTAGTACAATGTAGTAATGCACCAGTCAATTGTAATCCCCGCCCCCCCCCAGGCCGGGACATAGCGGGGGATAGCGGGGCTAAACCCCGGGGCATTAACAAAAAATTTGTCCCTGCAGTGCCGGGGCTACCCAGGGGCTTTACATTTGCGCGAAAAAATAGCGGGGATTTTTTTTCTTCAATCTTGAGGTGTGCGCCGAAAAAGTAAGCGGCTGGACTTCGAAGTTTGGCCTCTGTATTCCTGAAAATCTTGAATACTGTTTGTCATGTCCACTGTATATTATAAATGTGATGTACATATTAAAAAAACTTGATCATGTGGCCGAAACGACTGTGTCATGGGTTTTCGTGGGTTTGTTTAATACTGGGGCCCTGGTGGCTGAAAAACTCCTCACCTATGTGGGCTAGACTGTATGATACGTTCATGCAGACCACATGTGAGGAAGTTGGCAGTATTAAACTTGCCATAGGTTGGTGGTTTCCTCCGGGTACTCCGGTTTTCTCCACCACTAAAACTGGCTGTGCAACAGAGTATTGCAGCATAGGCTCGAAATTGGCCGTCGCAATACTCTACTTTGGCGCACATTTTTCAAACATTTTATTTTAACTGTTTCACCCCAAAGTTTCAAAATTAATGGAATATTCCACTTTCAAATTCCGACCAATCAAGTAATCAGAAAATGATTTTTGGACAAGTCTATTCATATTAAAAAAAGGGAATATTTTTTAGCAAATTAGGAAAAATCCTTGCAACCAGTGCAGATCCTGATGAGACGGCTCGTTACGAGCCAGGTCATCTGGATATACACTGTTTGCAGAGGTATCTAGTGTTGAAAGGGTTTTAAAAAGTCTGATTTCTGGTCTCCTTTTTCGTGCATAGTTTCAAAATTTTAAAAAGTGTCGTCAAAATTTAAGGCATTTTTGATGGTCAAGCGGACTCCAGCCCGGGCCGGGTATGCAAGGTCATAGAACCTGCCATAATGTTGAATTGTTCATACATGATCGAGTGCAGTATTGCAAGAAAGAAAGAACGAGCAAATTGCCACCCACCCTTTTTAGTTTTTGATCCCCCGACCGAAAAAGGTTCGGGGGATATAGCGATCGCCCCTTCGTCTGATGTCTGCCGTGTGTAGGCGGCATGTTTGTTTCTCGCGAATGACTTGAGAACCACTTCACCAATTTCAATAATATTCGGTATGTACATTCATATCAATCAGCGGGAACGAGGGCCTCGTCGCTCAAAGGTCAAGGTCACTTTGTGCTATAAATACTTCACATTTAGATGATAATTAATACCGGTCCGTTTTCTCGCAGTATTTTCAGTTTTCTTTTGCCAAATTCAACCACATTCGGTATCTACATTCATCAGTGGAAAGCGTCTGTTGAAGGTGTGCGTCATCGCTTGAAGGTCAAGGTCATTTTGTGCTATAAATACTTCGTTTAGATGATAATTACCAGTACGTTTTCTGGCAATATTTTCAGTCTCCTTTTGCCGAATTCAACCATATTCGGTATCTACATTCATATCGATCAGTGGAAGGCATCTGTTGAACGTGGGGGTAATCGCTTGAAGGTCAAGGTCATTTTGTGCTAAAAATACTTTACGTTTAGATGATAATTTAAATACCAGTCCGCTTTCTGGCAATATTTTCTGGTTTTTTTTTTGGCCAAATTCAACCATATTCGGTATCTACATTCATATCGGTGAGTGGAACTTCCGAAGGCATCTGTTGAACGTGGGCGTCATCGCTCGAAGGTCAAGGTCACTATGTGCTATAAATACTTTACAGTTAGATGATAATTACCAGTCCGTTTTCTGGCAATATTTTCAGTTTTCTTTTGCCGAATTCAAGCACATTCTGTAGTGATGGGCAATCGGTTGAAGAATCATAATCGATTATCGTTTGTAATCGGTTAGCATCAACCGATCGATGATCGATTATAAGGCTCGGTTTTCTCAGAATGCAGACTATTTATAAGGCCATAATGACAGCAAATCAGGAGTACATAAATTCAGAGATGAATCACGCAAACACGTCAGATAGACCTTGTGTTCCACATGGAATAGCGGACGTGTTTGCTTGATGGCCAGGGAGTCATGTTTATTTCATTGAATGGTACTTAGCTGGTAGGTAATGTTGAGCAGAGATTGTAAATCCGATAAAGTAAATTGCAACTGGAGAAATATCTTGTAACTAGAATTCATGCAATATTTGAGCCTATTCTGAGAAAGGTGGTCTTATGATAGAGGGCAATGTAGACCCAGATTGGCCCGCGCACCAGTGCAGGCCGATCAGGGTCTACAGGGCTCAACACTCACAGTTTGTACCCTTTCGAACAATACGGTAAGACATGTTCTAGGATCGGTTTGGATCCCAATCTGACTGTGTGGTGCTGTGCCTTACATGGTGGAATGGGACTTACACCGATTACACATATCAGGTCCGGTTTTCTAAGAATGCAGACGAACAGTATTTAACTCAACAAATCTATACGAGCATTCAGGATTTATTCAGTCATCCAATAAGGCCATAAGAACACTAAATCTAGATTACGTAAATTCAGAGATGAATCACAACTCCTATTAAACCGGTACAGGTGTATTACCAGCTCCAAGTGCTTAAAAGATACACGTCACTGAGTCGTAAAACACAATTTCATCATTGTCAATCAGGCCATTAATATGATTGCTGAATATTTAATAGCGTCACATGTTGCAATTCCAATAACTCATAAATGAATTCAAGCAATATTTGAGCCACATTCTGATAAAGACGGTCTCATGATTTAGGGCAATGTAGACCAGAAGAGCCTGCACATCAGTACAGTCCTTCGGGATATACATGGCTCTACATTCACAGTTCGTGTAACACAACTACATCATTTATTGTATACACAACTCAAGTGCAAGTGTCGAGCTTAATAATCATATTTTTGTTTGCAGATCGTTTACCCATGGAATACCTGCCTTGTCATACATTGGCAAAATCACATAGCACTCGTATATAGTATGTGAAAGATAAAGCAACACTCCTTGAGTGAATAGATGGCTAAAACATGTTATAATACTTTTAATATACATTATAAAAATGGCCCAAACTACATGTGTATCTGCCCCGGGGGCGGGGGGGGCCATATAGCGGGGGAATACACATTTTTCGGTCCCCACAGTGCGGGGGATATACCAGGGCTTTGCAAAAAAAATGCAATTGTCCCCGCTATCCCCGCTATGTCCCGGCCTGGGGGGGGGGGGGGGGGGGGGGGGGATTACAATTGACTGGTGCATAAGTAAATTAACAATCTGACAAAGTCGGACTTCTTAAATGTGTAAATATTGGAGACCTGTGCATATGTGCAGTCTGATCAGTGTCTGCAATAATTGCAAATATACTAGTCAAATTGCTATACATTCATATAACCATAGTTACAAGTGGTAATTTTAAAGAATATTTACATTGTTATCAAACGGCAATCGTACGACTGATTCAATGTGATATTTTTGAAAGTCGCTAAAAATTACGTAACAAGGTACACCTAAGTCGTAGCAAATACAGATACAAATCAGTAGGCTACGTCCCTGGGGCCCGTTTCACAAAACTTCGTACGACTAGAATGTTCGTAAGTGCAAAATTATGATTGTCTGTAAATTTCACATTAGCAATGTTTTCGTGCAAACAATTATTGGATTTACATTTATTGAACATAGGCTGCATATGCAGCCTATGCTCAATAAATGTAAATCCATCAATTGAACTTTCCAGATGATCCTAAATTTGCACTTACGAACATTTTAGTCACGAAGTTTAGTGAAACGGCCGGTGGCTAGAATTATGTTCGCAGTAAATATGCATATGGTACAATACCAACACACTAAATACTAAAATATCGTTGGCCCAGTATCACCATGATGCGATATGCTAGGAGCCGCGTATATTGGGCACTACCACAATGTTACATCTATGATAAGCTTATTTTTCTGAATATTTCCAAATTGTATTTTTATGTTGATTTTCGAAACATTCGACAGGCGAAACAGTAAATTAAATTAAATTAATTTATCCAGAATACGTGTTCCAGTTAACGAGTCAACTGTTTACATTTTCTTTAATAAAAGTAACGTTTGCGGGCACACTTTCACGTAATCTGAACAGGACCGTTTAGCACAATTAGTAAAGAGCGCACACATGCGCCCCGGGTTCGATCCTCAATTTGTAAGTACATGATGGTGATAACTAGACAAGATAAGTTTTCTTTGAGTATTCCGGTTTCAAGCCAAATTAAGAAACATACAGACACCTCCATCTACGCCGACTACAATTGTTCCCGCGTTTGTATTGTATAAATAATTATAAATAAGGCTTAAAAGGAATATTACCAATATGATTACATACTACTGATTTTGTGATGTGTTATCTAAAAATAACTGTCGTATGATTATTTAGTTTCCAATGTCATTCCACATGTCGTCCATATATATCATGTATATTATAAAAATCATTTGCAATATGACCATTTGTATAATAAATAATCGACAAAATCACTAGGGGTTTTCTTGAAGGAAATCGAAAAACCAGATGGCCGCGGCCCGCATGTCGAGCCCGCCGAGGCATTTGATGGTATTTTTAAAATCTTTAACGCAGATGTCGGACGGACGGACGGACGGACGGACGGACGTACTAACATTTTGGGTTTATGGGCTATTTGTTCTTTAAAATATCAAAAAACTACAATAGGTTTAGGGGCTAACGGAATAAATATATTGTATTCTATTGTCTTAGGCTCCTCCCCCTAGCCCCTAAACCCCCAATGTTAGCCCGGACGGACGTACGGACGGACGGACGCACGGACACCCGGACGTCATTGTGATACCTATGTCTCGCTTTCCGCAAGCGGGCTCGACAAAAAGAGACAACTTTCTGAACAACTATGAAAACAACTGTAAAATTCTGCTACGCATAATTATCCAAAATTGAAATGCGTGTGAGCCACAGAGTAAAGCGTGCGGTTATAAATAGGACAACTTATTGCAATGACGCAACTATTTCAAGTGTCAAAATCCGGTGTGACGTTGGTAAACTTAAGCATAACTTTGTGACGTGATTTTCAGGCTTTCATTACGTTGTCATTAAGGCTGGTTTCACAGAGTGCGGCCCATATATTTTAAAACATACTGATTCTTTTCAAGACGACTTATAAGCACGATTTGGTTACGACATGTCCATGTAAACCTACCATTAAATTATTGTTTCCTAAAGTAAACATGTTTCATCACTTTATGCACATACCTAAGGCCATGTGTCTTTAAATCTGATTGTTGTTTTAATTATGCTAATAGTGTTCATTCATTAAATTAATGTCATGTCATTTTATTGGGATCATGTATGTGTTGGGAAATTAATTATTAAACACCCCTCGTAAATTACTTTTATAACTGAACATCCAATAATAGATATATGCATTCATATGCTGAACGTGCATGTACAGTTGTACGCACTGCACCAGGCGATGAGAGGCCCTTCAATTACAAATAGGCCGCGTCATGCGAAAACCGGGCTTAATGACAAAAAAAATCATTTTTCACTTTTTTTGCATATTCTGAATACCGCATCTTTTAAAAGTCATACCACAAAAAATATCAATGTATCTCAATTATTTTTCATGCTACATGTATTTTTGTAACACGTGGTAGAAGCGCAAACGACGTTTTAGCTCAATGACGTCGCAATTACGACTTTAACGGGCAACTTCAACGTCAATAAGAACGTTTAAGCGTAATGGAGTAGTAAACTAATAGGCCTGCCATGTAGGTTGATTTTAAGTAGTGTATGTATAATTGTATACTATTAGTGAATAATTGACAAACGACACGTAACCTTGGGCAAAGTCAACATTATCTTGTGTGTACTTTTTGCACAACTACGAACGCCGAAAATATGAGCCGCGCCGTGCGAAACCCGGGCTTAATGACAACATTCAGTTTTAGGCCAAGACAAAGTATGAAAATAATGTTTATGGCTCGTGTTGCAGTTGCTAGTGTAATGTTATGTTTTGGATTGCGGCCGAAGTAACGTATTTTCGTATGAATAATTTTCAAATAAGGCAGAGTGAGGCGTTTCCCTGTTGTTTGCTGCTGTCTGAAATATTTTGGGGAATAATAGCGACATCATTTAACATTTCGTATGCGACGACATATTTTAAAGTAGACAGTAGGCCGCTTATAACATTAACTTTGTGACAAAACACGATACCGGGCAGATTTGGTAGCGTGATACCTTATAATTGTCGCCGTGTGTCTTTCTTGAGGATCGCATTACCATAGCCTAATCTACATTATTATGCAGTCAAGTGATAAACTGATGATTTGATACTACACAAGCACTTCCGACTACAAAAGCAAGTTTATGACCATCACATTTCCAATTAATGTGTTGATGCATTTATTTTAAATTCAATACAAACCCCGGATATTTATGTCATTATATAGCTGCAGGTCTACCTCCATTTATGATAAAATGAGTGGCATTAAATGGCATATCATTCGCTAAGTACTGGATATAATTGTTCAAGTCTCAATTTACCAAGATAATATATGGTAATATCGTTGGCATACACTAGGTTGTTCATATTTAAGATTATTTAGGAATCAAAGTGCAGTGTAAGCGAAGACTTCGCTGATATGTAGCCAGTTACATTATGAGTTCACCATTTTGAATTCATAAGGACAACCGACGAAAAAGAGTAAAAATGTCAAAGAACGACAGTTAGGCGACAATGTACAGCACCTAAAGCATTTCTAAGTCATTGATGCTGCGAGGAACTCGTGCAAGTATCCTTGCTATCATATTTTGTCACGCCACCATGGCCATAACGTCAAACATGTATTCATGTTCAATGACGTCACAAGTACGTGACGTCAAATCATGACGTCATAATATGTGTACCGAGGTACAAGGTATCGCGTCTCATATTAGTGAAAGTTTCAGTAATTTATCATTTTCCGTTTTCTGTTCACACTTAATGTTAACTGACCAGTAAACGTAAATGGGAGGGCAAACTGAACTTTTACAGCGACGCTAGACAATTTGAAACGTCGTTTTTCCGACGTCGTTTACCGCTTTTCATGACGTTGTCATTAAGCCCGGTTTTCGTATGGCGTGGCCCAAATGTATTCTATATGGCCGGGTGCTTATCACTTCGTCGATATTTGCCCACAATGTGATCGTGCTTTGTTATGCTTGATACCCACATCCGACCGCCCAAGGTCAAGGTCACTGTTCACCTTGTTTGTAATAAGTTAAAGTCCTTATTACAACATTAGCAAGGCTGCCAGTACGACCGCCCAATGTCAAGGTCACAGAGGACGTGTGTTTTTTATTATTATCAAGGCAAACAGTGAGGGCATAAGCTTCGTTTAACGCTGCCATTTATTGTTACAATTGTACCTATCTAAGCTGGACACTCTGTGGACCTCCCGGGGTGACGGTTTTCGAGATTTTCATAGGTAGCGTAAAACATATTATGTCCCATTTTTGTATAACTGGGATCAAGTGAACAATGTTCACCAGCCAAAAAAAGGCGTTACAACTATTTTATTGTATCTTAAATATGCACTGATCACAAGTTATCAATAAGCATATAGCTTAAGCTCGACTCGTATGATCTAAAAGGCCGACACTAGTGTGTATTCAATATCATAATACACTAGTGTAATAAATGTGCAAATCAGACGGGTACAACAAAACACATTAGTTTGTTAACCAGGTAACAATACGGGAGGGTAACAATAAGGGAGGACAGTAGAATGTGTAGAACCCCCTATTGTTCACCCTCCCCTATTGTTACCCCTCGGTAAGTTCGTCCATTCAGTTCTTGTCTGTGTCCGACAACAAAAGTTGCCGACCAAAACAGAAGACGAAATATTGTATCAGAGGTTTGGAGTTCGATATCGAGCAATTTCACATGCCGATATCACCATTGTATGCCGATACCACCATTCTGGCCGTCTATAAAACATGATTGTTATGACAGGTAACAATAGGGGAGAGTAACAATAAGGAAGTAGTGTAGAATTTGTAAAGCCCTCTATTGTTCACCCTCCCCTATTTTTACCCCTCGGTAAGTTCGTCCATTCAGTTATTGCGAGTGTCCGACAACAAAAGTTGCCGACCAAAACAGATGACAAAATATTGTATCAGAGGTTTGGAGTTCGATATCGAGCACATTCACATGCCGATATCACCATTGTGTGCCGATACCACCATTCTGGTCGTCTATGAAACATGATTTTTATGACGGGCAACAATAGGGGAGGGTAACAATAAGGGAGGACTGTAGAATTTGTAGAACTCCCTATTGTTCACCCTCCGATATTGTTACCCCTCGGTAAGTTCGTCCATTCAGTTCGTGTGGGTGTCCGACAACAAAAGTTGCCGACCAAAACAGATGACGAAATATTGTATCAGAGGTTCGGAGTTCGATATCAAGCACATTCACATGCCGATATCACCATTGTATGCCGTTATCACCATTCTGGTCGTCTATAAAAAAAAATGTTTTTTATGACGGGTAACAATAGGGGATGGTTACAATAAGGGAGGACTGTAGAATGTGTAGAACCCCCAATTGTTCACCCTCCCCTATTGTTACCCCTGGATAAGTTCGTCCATTCAGTTCTTGTGCGTGTCCGACAACAAAAGTTGCCGACCAAAACAGATGACGAAATATTGTATCAGAGGTTTGGAGTTCGATATCGAGCACATTCACATGCCGATATCACCATTGTGTGCCGATACCACCATTCTGGTCGTTTATAAAACATGAATTTTATGACGGGCAACAATAGGGGAGGGTAACAATCAGGGATGACTGTATAATTTGTAGAACCCCTATTGTTCACCCTCCCCTTTTGTTACCCCTCGGTAAGTTCGTCCATTCAGTTCTTGTGAGTGTCCGACAACAAAAGTTGCCAACCAAATCAGATGACGAAATATTGTATTGTTCGATATCGAGCACATTTACATGCCGATAAAACCATTCTGTGCCGTCAATGCAAAACTATTTCTGCGACGGGTAACAATAGGGGAGGGTAACAATAAGGGAGGTCTGTAGAATACCTTATTGTTCACCCTTCCCATATTGTTACCGATGAGTAAGTTCACTCATTCAGTTCTTAAGGCCTCTTTACACACACGGAGATCGTTGGGCGACCATTGAGCGTCCATTGAGCGATACAAAATTGGCCCGATCTCTCTACGATCTCTCAAAGCCCCGAAAAAGTAGTTTCTGTGTAAATGTGTCAAGGTCATTACCAAGGTCATTACCAAGGTCAAGATCGAGACAAATTGTCTCCACAATTATTATATGAACCAAGTATACTTCAATTGTTATGAGGTTATGGCCAATATAGCTTGATCTGACGAACGGAAAGTGGCAACAATGCAGTTGAAGTGTAAGGGATAGGCCAGAGTAGATAAGTACACGTAGTCACTTAATCACTTATAATGTACACTATATTACATGGGGAACACACAGGAATACATGATACATTGATATGCGAACATCACTACTGTGCAAGATACTATTCAATTACTACAAGGTTGTAAGCCAATCGACTGTTATACTTTAACGCAACTTAAAAGCTATAGACGAATAAACTCGGTATGTGGTATCTCAATGGTCCCGTAGTGGAAAATAGTATGAATGCACAAGTACTTTGATGATCGCTAATCAAAGTGAAATAACATACAAGTATAACATGGCAGAACGAACATTGGAGGACAAATGACAATCATCTGAGCTACCTCAGTGCTGGCGTATCTCAATAGATAGTGGTAACCTCTGAGTATCAAGGTCCCAAGGTGGCTGCCTCACCCGCAATATGAGGTCTAGTCACCAATATGGCTATTATCCAACTTCAAGTGGATTAATCCATAAACAGTATATGTAGTCTTACTACAATCCCTTAGCCATGATATGCCATGATAGGAGTATTACCATACACTATCAAAGTATACATATGTATTGCCTATGCAATATATTTCCAAAGTATGAATGTCAAAGTCAAAGCCGGATGTGGTTACATCACATGATAGTCAATAACGATAATGTTCCGGAAGCTGGTACCGGAAGTAAAGTTTCAAAGGTAGTATTATTTCCGGAAATGGTGGACCAGAGGTAAAGTTCCTATGGTATCACTCGACTGTAGCAACCCGGATGTGGTAGACCGGATGTAAAGTATCCATGGTGAATCAATGGGTTGTAATACCGGAAGTGGTAGACCGGATGTAAAGTTCCGATATAATACAAAAATGGCGATTATCACGATGGCTAAGACGCCGGGAAAATAGCTTCACTTAGGTGACATTCAACTCGGTGGTAGTATAATGATATGATATGTGTGTATGGCGTTTCACTTCACTAAACTATGGCTGTGACTGTCTGCTGAACGCGATGTAGCTATCACACACTGCTCTATACAGGCCTGTACCGGAGCTGCTACACACACTGCGCCAGACAGACGTACGGACACTCGGACGACCTGAAACTCTGCACTGACTGGGGTCTGCCCTCAACGAGTGGACCAAAACGTCCAATGTTGCCCGCTGGAGCGATCTCAAGAGGCTACAAAAATGAAATGAGTCTCCAATTACTGGACGAATACGCACAGACAGACAGACAGGATGCACAACGGACTAAAAACGGGAATCGAACAACGGCAAATCACAGCTGAAATAAAATGTTGTAGGTACATACCAAAATCCTCCGTGTCACTGGTGAATACAGTACTAGTCTTCTGTAACCAGAAAATGTGTGTCCCGCCAACACATAGCGAGACATCGCTTATATACGCACCAGTGAAACCATGCACGGAATAATGAATATGCCTACCCCTCGTTCGACATCTCACATAAATACTACAAAACCATGGCTTTTGCCATGTCACCCGTGGGTTATATTTGGCATAAATATATGTTCCCACGCCATAAATTCAACGAAACTAGTGTACAGCCCTCGTGGAATAAATACCATCCAACATGGTATACCCCACACTACCATAAATCTGCACATATAGACCCAGATCTCATAATCCGAAATCTACTCGACTGGTCTCGACAATGCGAAGGTCGCTTCTTGGCCCCGCCAAACCCCTCCATATCGGTCCTACGGCTATACACTCAAATGAGAGTGTAGCACATACTAAACTCAAATATCATGGTCATTTACGGAAATATCACGACACAAAGCATCACCAGTATGGGATCTGATATATCCGTGTTGGCCAGTACCAGGCTATGCTGAAACACTAACCCGTAGCATACATAACAGGGCAGAACCATGGTATGGTCTGCGCTATATACTGGCTTCACCTACAGAAAGTCCCTTATATGGTGAACAACTGACACGCGGACAAACTCGGCTGGCACGGACAGTGGACATCCGTACCCACAAACATCACGTACACATAACACATCAAATATACAATTATACGGAAATCCGGAATGTACAAGAATGCACGTGTCACGCGACAAAATGCTTGGGAGATCCTTGTGCGCTCGTTGTGCGATCAAAATGCAAATTTTGGCTGACTGTCATGGCGATCTATAGAGATCTTGGAGCGACCTTGGTGCTCATTGAGCGCTTATTGAGCGCTCATTGAAAGACTATTGAAATTGATCTCCCAATGGTCTATCTGCGGTCTCCACCGAGGTATTTAAATGAACTCCATTGGTCTTTCGTCGTACGCTCAACGATCCCTCACTGATCTCTGACATCTGTACCTTCGGGGTGGAAAATTTGGCGTCCATAGAAAGATCATCGAGAGATCATTGAGAGACCATGACGATTGCTGGGCGCTCATTGAAAGCTCTTTGAGAGATCTGGTCATTTTTTCATCGCTCAACGGTCTCTCAACGGTCGCCACCTCAGTGTATAGGGGTTTTTACACGTCTTCGACAACAGAAGTTAACGACCAAAACAGATGACGAGATATTTTATCGGAGTTTGTAGTTCGATATAGCGCATATTTACATGCCGATGTCACCATTGTATGTCGATATGTGAAAGGTTACAATAACGGAGGGTAACAACTGGGGATGACGGTAATAAACCTTATTGTTGACCCTCCCCTATTGTTACTTCCCAGTAAGTTCACCCATTCAGTTGCCGAACAAAGCAGATGACGAGATAATATATCGGAGGTTTGGAGTTCGATATCGCCTACATTAAAATGCCGATATCACCATTCTAGTCGTCAGTGCCACGTGACTTTTGTGACGGGTTACAATATGGGCGTGTATGCAACATTATTTTTTTGGACAATTTATTTCCACATGATTAGTATTTTCTTGAATTTTGAGTTTGTTTTTGTGTACATAATCTGGTGACAATCTTGAATTATGAATAAACACTGCATTAAATAAAGGTAATCCTATATCTGATAATCAATACGTTTATTTATCCTTGTGTAATTAATTACAGCATGCATCTCTTATACTGATTTACATAACAATAATGAATTGGATTCGTTTCATTGGAAGGCGTCTTATATTCACGTCTTTCTGAGAGGAATATTCATTTTTAAAACATATTTCTGCTTATATGTAGACATATTACTGACTTGAAATCAATTGAGAAACAGTTTGTTGCACATTTCTTTATCCAAACGTATTTTTTATTATTTTTCATTGATGAATTAAGGTGATTTTTGGCAGCCATCTTTTGTTTCGAAAGGAATGACATTGACCTTTGAAAATCAGAAATATGTGTAACAATTTAGATGTATATACTTCTTTCATTCCCATATAACCATGTTGACCAAGTACCTAAATGATTAGTTAGTTGTGTATGGTTATTTTATACATTTTGTCTTATTTTAATGGTGGGAATCTCAGTTTACTTTAGTTTCATCTTTATTTTGGTCATCATTCAAGAAACTAAATGTTGCAAAATATATCTGCAAAAATCCCACAGGGGGGCGCAGGTTTCCATTTACGGCTGACGGCCTACTTAGTTTGGCATAAAACAGCCAATTACAATCCCATATGGTAGTTTCCTTAAACCCTAGTTTAAGCAATTACGTTGCACTCCATATCGTAAGCAATGGTTTGGAGCTTGAACCATAGCTTAGACGACAGAAATTGTGGTTTCAGTTGCAATATATGCAAACTAATTCCCTATGTGATTGTGTGAGAGTCTAAACCATGGCTTAGGCTCCAAAGCCCTAGTTTGAGCAATTACTTGGCCAGAAACTGCGTTTAAGATGGTAATAAAATTAAAACTTAAACCTTAATTTGGACTCCAAACTATAGTTTAAGAAATAAATTTACAATCGCAATCCCAAAAGGTAGTTTTCTTAAACCGTGCTTTGGGCAATTAATGTGCACGCGGCAGACAGAGCCCAGCGTAAGGTTTAAGTTCCAAACCATGCTATTGGAAATTATTGTGCATATGCAATAAATGGAATATGGCCAGTCAAATGCACACTAATTACAAAAGCGCTGGTTTGGAGCATATACTCTAGTTTAGGCTTCCCGGGAGCCTAACCCACGGGAGACTCACAAACAGGGGTTTATGGGAAGTGAATCCATTTGGCGACTGAAACTACCATTGGGCAGTCTAAACTCCAAACAGTGGTTCAAGTTAACTAGCTGAAGCCATCTATCTGCCTTTTTATTTTTCTTAAATGATGGTTTGTATTCCAAACTGAGGTAAAGGCAGGACTTATTGACTTACAATCTCAAACAGCATTTACTAGCCAAATGCACAATAATTGCCTTTCAATGTCCTCTACTTTGCATAAAAGAACCTATTTTAAGTAACAAAACCGTGTTTCAATAAACACCTGCTAATTTTCTATCTTGAGCGATCAAAACAAAGTGCTTCCGAAATATACAGATGTTGATTTTATTAATTAAAATACTAGCTTGCACCAAAGAAGGGGACATTGACAGATTTGAGTTGTATAATATCACGAAATAAATAAAGGATGTTACATGAGTGATGCTTTAATATGATATTTATTAAACAAGTTTACCGAGAGCACAAGAAACGAGGCTATGCCGAGTTTCTTATGAAATCAGTCAACGAGTTCAATAAATCTCATATTGAATCAACACAAATGTAATATTCTATTTATTGCATAAGCACAGCACACTACATCGAAGCTGTAATGACAACCTAGTGTGTTTTCTGTTGCGGTCTCAATCGCATATTTATTACACTTAGTCTAGTGTATTGTTATTACATTGTGGAAGCATATTTTATGCAATAAAGTTTACATCCATATTGCAGCATGGATGAGTATAAACATATGTCAATTATGTACAAAGTTACTTTGTCATGAGTAATCTCGCTTATTCCTCGGTATACACATCTTGTCTGACCTGTGGAATTGGCCTAGATTTTATTTTGAGTTACAACCGTGATAATATCAGAACCAATTGGAGTTGAAGTTTGAAATAATGTTTTTCTTGGAGCTTTGACATATATGGACATCGGACGAGAGGTTTGGTTTAGAAACGGGGCTTGGGGGAAATATTTTGGATAATCAAACAACACGACTGTCGCATTCATCTTACTGACCTTCTTTTAATAATGCGTCTTAAGAGGCGATTTTGTTTTGTTATAATGAAATGTTTATTGCTCTGACGTTCTGCTAGTTTCTAAACATATTAATCATGAAAGTTTTAACCAGTTTTCCATCCCTGCCACGGTTTCTCCACCTGTGGGTGTAGTGGGTGTGATCTTAAGTAAAGGCTAATGGGGTCCGTGTCTGTAAACTTCGTAAGACTAAGAAGTTCGTATGTGTAAAATTTGATTTTGGAATAACATTTACATTGACAGCTGATGTTGGAAAATCTTTAGCGGATGTGTTCACATGTAATGATACATGTATGTGTATATAAGCGCAAAATAGTAACGCTAGTTAATCACGTTACTGTGATAACCAAATTAATACCCGTGCTACCCATTTTGCTATGACGGAAATTTAAGAGATGACTTCCTCGCACCGTTGACACAAATCTCAGAAGAACATGTTTAACAAAATCCATGACCCTACGGCCACCAGTAATCGCAATATTTCACACATAAATTCTGTGACCTTTGGCCTCCATTAAACCCAAGGTCAAGGTGACATGTTTTCTTTCATGGAATGTTGCAATATTTAACACGTGTATTTGCATGGTGATGCTCTATGACTCTGAAATAAATCTCTGACCTCCTCCCGCCAAAACGCGTAAAAGGTACGTGTATATATTCCACATGTTCCATAAGCTCGTGCATGTTGACCAATCTGGTTAAATGATGCCGCTGATATGCCAGCCCTTCTTATGACTTGTCTACCAACAGGCGAGCTTCGTTGTCTTCTTGTTATAATTATTTTAATTGAAATACAATTTATGTAAGTTGTGGTAAGTATGTGGTAAACATAAATGCCTCGTATGCATACATTGACGACGTCAGTGCGGTCCAGGACTATCTGGACAACTGCAATGGTATGTTTATTCACTGCGCTGTTCTTTTTAAAGCACCAGATTATCACCAGCTATTATAATCGTTGCGACATACATGTATGTTTTCACGAATTTACTCAGGTGACCAGCTTTTCGCATTTTGTATTATGTGGTACGACATGTATAAATATGGGCCCTGGCTGAGAAAAGCGAGCTTTCGCTGCATATGACCAGTGAATCACTGGATCAGCATTCGATTCCGCGAGGTTTCAATATGCCTAATAGTATGTTATACCTCCACATAACCATTTTGATCAATCGGTAATTAGCATTGTGATGCGAAGAAAGACCATTATATGCACTGGTCTCAAATGTCACACAGTTCTTTTTCTCAGTCGAATTATAAATGTAAACGAGTTGTAGCCTATGTAACACCAGTATAGATACAGTACAGACATTTCTTCCAAGTATTCTGTGTTTGTAATCAATTTCACCCCAGCGCACAGTACCCTCCCTTATTTTTACCCGGTACAAAAATCATGCTGCATTGACACCTTGAATAGTGATATCGGCATGTGAAGCATAAAATATCTCGTCATCTGTTTTGGTTGGAAACTTTTGTTGTCCAATACTGATCAGAACTGAATGGATGAACTTACTGAGGGGTAACAATAGGAGAGGGTAAACAATAAGGAATTATACAGTCCTCCGATAGTATTTGTTACCCTCCCATATTGTTACCCGTCATAAAAATCATGTTTTATAGACGACCAGAATGGTGATATCGGCATACAATGGTGATATCGGATTGTGAATGTGTTCGATATCGAACTCCAAACCTCTGATACAATATTTCGTCATCCGTTTTGGTCGGCATCTTTTGTTGTCAGACACTCACAAGTACTGAATGGACGAACTTACCGAGGGGCAACAATAGGGGACGGTGAACGATAGGGAGTTCTACAAGTTCTACAGTCCTCCCTTATTGTTACCCTCCCCTATTGTTACCCGTCATAAAAATCATGTTTTCTAGACGACCAGAATGGTGATATCGGCATACAATGGTGATATCGGCATGTGAATGTGCTCGATATCGAACTCCAAACCTGTGATACAATATTTCGTCATCGGTTTTGGTCGGCAACTTTTGTTGTCGGACACTCACAAGAATTGAATGGACGAACTTACCGAGGGGTAACAATAAGGGAGGGGTAACAATAGGGGAGGGTGAACAATAGGGGGTTCTACAAATTCTACTGTCAGTCCTTCCTTATTGTTACCCTCCCCTATTGTTACCCGTCATAAAAATCATGTTTTATAGACGATCAGAATGGTGATATCGGCATACAATGGTGATATCGGCATGTGAATGTGCTTCATATGGAACTCCAAACCTCTGATACAATATTTCGTCATCCGTTTTGGTCGGCATCTTTTGTTGTCAGACAATCACAAGTACTGAATGGACGAACTTACCGAGGGGCAACAATAGGGGAGGGTGAACAATAGGGGGTTCTACAAATTCTACAGTCAGTCCTTCCTTATTGTGACCCTCCCCTATTGTTACCCGTCATAAAAATCGGGTTGTATAATCGACCAGCATGGTGGTATCGGCATACAATGGTGATATCGGCATGTGAAAGTGCTCGATATCGAACTACAAACCTCTGATACAATATTTCGTCATTTGTTTTGGTCGGCAACTTTCATGGACGAACTTACCGAGAGGTAAGGGAGGGTGAACAATAGGGGGTTCTACAAATTCTACACTCCTTCCTTATTGTTACCCTCCCCTATTGTTACCCGTCATAAAAATCATGTTTTATAGACGACCAGAATGGTGGTATCGGCATACAATGTTGATATCGGCATGTGAATGTGCTCGATAT
Source organism: Conchocele bisecta (assembly GCA_029237695.1). Classification (NCBI taxonomy): domain Eukaryota; kingdom Metazoa; phylum Mollusca; class Bivalvia; order Lucinida; family Thyasiridae; genus Conchocele; species Conchocele bisecta. Next base: position 46,483,854 of record CM055277.1, read on the forward strand.
CGAACTCCAAACCTCTGATACAATATTTCGTCATCTGTTTTGGTCGGCAACTTTTGTTGTCGGACATTTACAAGAACTGAATGGACGAACTTACCGAGAGGTAGCAATAGAGGAGGGTGAACAATAGGGGATTCTACAAATTCTACAGTCCTCCCTTATTGTTACCTTCCCCTATTGTTACCTGGGTAACAATAAGGGAGGGTGAACAATAGGGGGTTCTACATGTGCTCCTGCAATAAAGCAAATCTAACATTTATTTAAAGCTGCTCGACTGATTTATAAAGAAACTCAGCATAGCCTCTTATGACAACAGAAAACTCGTTAATAAATATCATCAGTAAGAGCGCTTTTCTTAGCTGGTGTTCCTTGTGTCAAGCTATCACTTCACACAATGACCAGACACACAACGTGTGTGGTTTGCCGTAAGGCACGACATTTTCGTGCCCAGGTTTGCATATACATGTAGATGCAAACTTTTCTTTTGTCTACAGAGGTGTTCAAATTGCTTACCAACCTCTGACAAACAATAGAGTCGATGTGTAATGCTATATATGTAGCCAAACTAGCGTTACTAACACTACTTTGCTTTTTATTATAATAAAGTTGTTTCTTTTTACATTTTATTTTACTTTCTCAGATCACTCACAGGGGCAAATATATTCAGGAAACCAATACAAATCTTCAGTTAAATGCTTTTTTCCTAACTCAATACCCCGTTTTCCAACCTCGACTGAGATACAGTACCTTTAATAAGCAGTTCTGTCATTACGATGGCAGTACCGCCTGTGCTAATCTTGCCAATACTTGTCCAAGTATCTATTACAAAATACTCGAATATTCTGCTTGAAATCAAGCAGCTTGATTGCCTGAGCTTGAGCTGTCCTATAGTATAGCTCAGGCAAACAAACGGTTTGAATGCGTGTTGGCATTGCCAATAGACGTTCAGAAACGTTGATAATCTAGGCAAGATTAACGCAGGCGGTTTTGTCACATAGTAAATATGGCTGTACTTACAGCTAGGTATAGGTGGCAGTCCTCGGGCGATTTGGTTAGTTTCGAATTTTTCCTATGGGCCATAAAAAACACATGTCTGTGGCTTATGAAAATGTTCTACAATTAATTAGCCAACATCATATGATGTTTTCCACTGCATAAAACACTTTTTTGCAAAAATATGCGATTTTGCTTGCATCTGTGTCATGCTGGCATGATTTCAGTTGCAGAAGAGTGCGAAACTGCTGCTCGGAATTTTCGTCAGAAATATTGGCAGCCATTTTATCTGTCAGAAAGGTAGGTCTGCTGCTTGAAAACAAAACGGTCGGTACCAGTACAGACTATGATCAGTGTGACAAGGTGTGATTGCAGAATTGGTACAATTAGCAAGTATTAGTGCAGTGTCCGCATGGGATATTTGAAATCCATGTTGTGAAATGTGTGGCCGCGGCCAAATAAATGCAGATTTGGGCACATTTTGTGTAAACATAGCAGAGTGCTGACAGCCTGTGCATTATGTCTGAGTTTGCGTTTGTTGTTAATATAGCTCTTGTACCTATCAGGTAGTCAGTGCATGCATCAAACAGATTATGTGATTATTTGAAGTTAAAATATTCCTAAATTTGTTTCGGCTGGTGTCGCGGGCCCGAAAACTCCATAAATTGCCTAAAATGTGTGAGGACTGCCACCATAGTACTCCTTTCAGCAGTCGCCATTGTATTATCGCGAGCGCTCGTCACATTTCACAGTTTTATAACACAGCACAACCCCGTCAGGACATATTCCCTTCTTGGTAGGTATTGATAACGAAATTCCTCGTACACCTAAAATACAACGCGTGCATATAGGAAACAGGCAGGCAATTGATTTCCCATAGACACACATTCACACAAACATGACAATCGCAAACTACCTGCGGCAAAATCAATTTTGTTACTTCCGTTCCTGGAGTCAGTGACCTAAGCCGGTTCTAGATCCATGCCAAACACGGGGATTGATTTCGATGAGTTAATTCCCATTTTTTGACGGAATAGTCTACTTTCACCTTCGAAATCTCTATCCCACCCCCACATCAAGAGAAATGTTTACCTGCATGTGTAGAGCATGCAAATATTATAATAACATGTTTGGACAGACACACCTTTCCTGAAAGACCTATTTTATTTATCTCTCTATCATAATAATAACAATCAATGCCGTTGTCCTGAACATTTACTCCTTCTTGCTAAGCTGTACCATGACTGGTTTACGATCACATTATGTATTGGCCGACTGGTTCCTGTAATCCCAGTTCGCAAAAAAATAGTGATTGCGATATGGGAATATCCTAGAATTCGCTTTTGATAAAATAGTTTGATATAAATAGAAATAGAAACAAGAATTGTTGACGCGCGACTGGTGTTACTATATCTTACGTATCCCTTAGCCTGCTAAGCACGAAAGTTGTCGTCTGCTGTTGCTTTATAGTTTGCCTGGTTGCTCAATAAAAACATGGTTTGACGGCACTTTAGAATCATTTCCATGGAAAGGATTATAAAATGATGTCAAATCATGTTTTTGATGAGCAAAATAAAAAACAAAACATAAACAGTATACGAAAAAAATTAATTCAGCAGTGTAAGGATTAATATTGACTTTTTTGCAAAAATCTCCCCGAAATAACAATTCGTTCCCTCAATTTAACAATTCGTTCCAACGAATTAACAATTCGTTCCCTCAATTTCGTTCCCACGGGAACAATTATTAATTCGTGGGAACGAATTGTTATATCGTGGGAACGAATTGTTAATTCGAGGGAACGAATTGTTAAATTGAGGGAACGAATGGTCATTTCGTGGGAACGAATTGTTAATTAGAGAGAACGAATTGCTGTATCGTGGGAACAAATTGTTAATTCGAGGGAACGAATTGTTAAATTGAGGGAACGAATTGTTATTTCGTGGGAACGAATTAATAACAAAAATCCATGTCCCCTACGGGGCTCCGTATAATTTAAAGGTACATGCACACTCAGTAGACACACACTGTTCTTTAATATAGGAATTAAATAAGTGTATAATTGTGTCACTATTCCACCAGTTCTAAAGATTACGAGTGCCCGATACACAGATATAATCATTTAGTAATATGTATTTTACTGACAGTGACGCGCGGTGGTATCAGGCTATTTTCGTATGTAAATGAGGCATGGTAGTTTTTAGTTATTTATACTAATTAAAGGCGTCACCTGAAAAAATAACATTTTCGACAGATTATAAAGTATGATAATTGTACATCAATCAAAGGACTGAAAGTCCTGAAATCTTTCGCAGTACGTGCTCAACCATTTTAATATTTCACACAAAAAATCATATATACTCCATTTAAAATCAATATATTCGTCGAATCTGTATACATTATCAATGCTGCAAAAACAATATTTATCGAGACATATTTGGGCAGTGTATCAGAGCATTAACGGCCAAGAAAATGGAGCTGAAGAAACTTGGGAAGGGCAATAAACCTAAAAAGTGCATGAACATTACACATGAAGAAGAAGAGAAAATGCATTCATCTTGGTCCCTAGGTACAAGCACACCAAAAAGCCTTCAATTCACGATATTTTACTATTTCGGAAAAATGTTCGGTCTGCGTGGACGAGATGAAGCAAGACAATTGAAATTCGGTGATATAGAGATGAAAACGACATCCAATGGGGAAAAGTTTCTCGAGTTCAATGAGAGGGCAAGCAAAACCAGGGATGGGGCGAATCTGTCGAATACACGAGAGACCACACCGAAGATATTTGCAACAGACAACACCAGGTATGTTTGCTGGCCTTGTAAGCGCAAAACTTTTTTGAGTCGTGAGATATTGTCGTAAGAAATAGAAAATTGAATAAATTGAAAACTATCACGGTTGTCATGACGATACTTGGAGAATCGATCAAATGTTCACGAGCGTAATGTTAATCGACCCTCAATATATCAGCATTCAAATATAAATATTTGTTTAGTTATACATTTTTTATTAATTCAAATATCTCAAGACACAATAAAGTTAGGTGCATACGAGCGGAGGTCCGATGTATTGTGATCACTACTACTTGTAGTCCATAAAAAGTATTTTGCTTTTAATACATTCAGTCAAGAAAGTTTACTATATCATTGTTAATAAGATAAATAGGTCTGAATTGGCATGGAAACATCAGCGAATAAAGCTTGTTGCGAACGGTAACTTGCAATCTACTCGTGGACGGTATGGGAGCAAATTGCAAGAGTTACCGCTCGCAAATATATCTGGGCCAGCATGTGAAAAAAATATTGTTTCTTATCACTGTATTTTGTTGATATGGACTTAAATCCATAAATACATCTGAAGTTGAATTTGAAATTTGTTGGAAAAACTATTATATTTTTGTTTGAAATCAATATCGGCCGTCTGGCGTGACAATATATGAGAAACGTAACAATTGTTTATGGACCAATATTTCCATTTCAGAGACCGGGTCACCCTGTCAAGATTTTTGAGATCTTCAGAAGTCGCCGACCTTCCGAGATGTTGGCTGCTGACAGTCCATTTTACCTGACAGCAGTTCCAGAACAACGATTGAAAGGCACAGCAAATAAGCCATGGTATGACATTTATTATGTGAAATAATGCACTATGATTTTTTTCCATTTTGTTTTTAAATGTTATTTAAACATTATCATATGACACTGAAAATCATTACGGACAAGGCTGAAGATCAAATGAAGTTTTATAGAAAGTGACATTAATATTTAGTTAGAAAAGTAAAATAGTTATAAATACGACAATTTTTTGATAATGATTGTAATTGGTGAAAAATGAGATGTAATTCAGTGTGTCTGAATAGTGATCTTAAAATGATTCTACAGCCTGATCGATATGCAAAGTTCTCAAAAGTATTTCTTACACATTTTCTCCCAAATATTTATTTTCAGGTATTACCCACGGCCCATGGGAGAGGCTACACTTTGCAGTCTGATGAAGAATGCTGCAGAGCAAGCTGGAATCTCGTCACGGTTGACAAATCACAGTATTAGAAAGTCAACAGTCACCACTTTATCGAAAAAAATAATGAAAATTACGGGACATAAAAATATATAATCCATCACACACTATGACGCCGAACTGTCTATCGGAGAACATCGTCAGATATCAAATATATTACAGTCTTGTCAGAATATCGCCCCACCGAGCACAGTACAACTGGGTCAATTAATCGCCCCGCCGAGCACGGCCACTGTATCTGTCCCTAGTAGTGTGAATGTTCTGCCGCTACAGGAGATCGAAAATGTCACCTCGTCAGCGAACACTTTCTCTGCCCAAAATCCATTTCCTGCAACATTCTTGTCTGGCAATACATTCCACGGTTTCGGAAACTTTGGAGCTGTACCAAATCACATCTGAAATTTAAATGTGATAAATGTCAATAAAATTGAGTTGTACGAAAATCACCTTATTGTATGCTAGTTGCGAACAGTAACTCTTGCAATTTACTGCCGTACCGTCCGTAGTCCGAGTTACAATTCCAAACATAGGCTTCCTTTGCAGAATAGCGAATCAGATTTTATTCAAACTTTAGCAGCTAATTATTCTGCAGCCTATGAGTGGAATCGCTACGCGATACGGATGTAAATTGGTGTAAAACACACGTAGAAATGAGATATGGAGGGTCTGTTTTTTTACGGATAGTAAGCAGATTTTCAAGGCAAACACAAAATATTGTCTTTATGATCATTTATTGATGAATTTTGTTCATTTTTGCTTTGTTGGCCAATGGAATTGAAAATGTTGCCGTGAAGTTTACTACCGTAGTACCGATATATGCAATAATTCAATATTGTGTATTATGTTGTTATTTTGTCTTCAGAACAAAATTAAATTCAGCAGTTGTTGAACGTGTGGAAATTATTGACAGTCGATCCGATGCTGATGGATGTGCTTCATATTTTTGCCGGACGATTATATGAAAGTTTTGGGGTATTAACAATATTCATTGATATCGTCGGCAAATAAAACATGTGTTAAATAAACTTACGTGTTTAAGTATGGCTTTTTATCCAAATTTAACGCCTTTTTCCCGGTTTTGTTGTGTCTGTAGTGATGTCAGCCATCTTGGTTTTTCGTGTATTGTATCGATTCAGGTGCGCGAAATGACCTTGTCAATTTGCATAAACTGAAGCCATCACAGGCGCTCGGATTTTTCAACAAAATAATAGAGAGTCGCATTTCATCACACTATCGGATTATTTAATGATTAGGATGCATGTTTTTTTGAACGGGTATATAATAAATAGGTTATTGGATTTGTACAGAAATATATTTCGGCGTACTCGTTCGTTCGGCGGAACCTATAATTATTCAAACTCTAAGACAACGTTTCCTTTGTGAAGTGTATCGTACTGCATATGCTGTGTAACGTCATTATAGATTAGTTGATGTTTTAAGTAAAATGGACACTGATTAATAATATCGATGGCTCAAGATGATTAAAGCATGCGGTATGTAACTGTCAAAAAACAATGTTTCTGTTTTAAATCATCATCATTTCGCTGTGCAATGTCGGATTTTATCGAGCCATTGACCTATGACTATGTAAAAGTTCAGAATGTAAGCTTTAATCTGATAGGTCAACGTCACAGGGGAATCCCGCCTCCTACTATATCATTGTGCAAAATATCAACATACATAGCAAAGAACTCATATTAATACATAACAGTTAATAGTTTATAAAGTATACAAAAACTTTTGCAATAACACACATATAAAACAAAAAAGCAAACAAAACACGTATTACGCTGAAACGGTAAGATAGCTCGCTGTTTTACTGTTGTTGAACTAGTACTTTTTCATGGCGTAGTAAAGTTTAACCCGCAAACAGTGACACTGCGACCGCCACTTAACTCATTAGCATAAGCAATGACTAATAATTTTCATATAGTTACTTAATCCGAGCTAATAGCTCGGATAAAAAATAAATACAGAGTATAAATAGCAAAGTCCGTTAACATTTTAAGAAAACACGGTTATCGCCCCTGATATCAATGAGGAAAGTTACGTCCGATATAAAATGTATAATAATGACAATCAATAAGTGGGGTAATGGTGAATGAATGTTTATTATTTTGCCTGAAAATGTTTCAGATGATGTCTGATTGTGTCTCTGATATAAACTGAACATTTTGTGCCTACTAAGTGGGCATGTACTTTTAACATGAGGGATAAAATAGATTTATGGGAATAACTTTGGAATTTCTGGACCGATTTTCAAAATATAACTTTTGTGTTCTTAGTTACGTCATTTGCAAGTTATATAGCTAGGTTTCGGAGTAAATTTCGACGACCCTCCAGCTCACTGTCGACCTCCTTTTTGCGCCATGTGAAATCCCCATAGGAACATTGATTTTTCGCAATAAGACAGCAGGCTACTGTCTGTTCCAGGTTTTGCTGCCGACGAACTTTTGACCATTAAACACATTATCTCTTTACAATATTTAAACGTAAATACTTTTCGTCAATAATAAAAAAATTACCCTCTCCCAAAAAATAGATGTAATACCATCAAATATCGATTTTATTGCGAAAAATCAATTATTTTCCTAAGGTAATTGAACGTGGGAGAAAAGGAGCTGGGGAGTGACGATGACGGTCGAAAAACGCAAACAAATTGGAAATTAACTTCAAAACCTGACCAGATAACTTGGAAATTATGTAACTATGTAACTAAGAAAACAAATGTTGAAAATCTGTCCACAATTTTTGAAAATTATTTGAAAACAACGTCTATTTTTATCCCCGCCCATTTTTAGCCCTGGTGTCATCATTTTAACACATCTGAAAGAGCATAGACTATCGATCATTCCTGCCAAGTTTCGTCGAAATCGGTTTGGCGGTTCGTGAGAAGCTTTTATTAAGAGTTTGACCTACTTCTCTACGGCGACCGTCTCGGATTATGCGACGACCACCATTTTAACAAATATGAAAAGGAGTCAACCACGCACCATGACTGTGAAGGTTGACCAGCATCGGCCAAGCATTTCACGAGAGAAAACGTTTGCAGGGGCGCCGGAAGCATCATATGATTGGTCCGGCGAATCTAATGGGTGCCCCCGGTATCCACCCAAAGTGTATGTTGATACCACTCAGTTGAACGCCGAGACGGTTCAACTGAGTGGTAACAACATACACTTTTTATGAGAAATGAGAAAAATTGCAGAAAAATATTTACATTCCGGTTTTTTTATACATGAATTACAAATACATGTATGCTAACATTATTAATATCCGGCAGTCGCCGGACCTGCCGGACCTGTTCCGACGTCCCTGGTTTGAAATTTATATCGAGAGTATGTAAGCAGGGGCTCACTGATACCACCGGCCGCTGCCTGGTCTGATAACCAAATATTGTCCAAGTCATTTGGCATGAAAGCCGCATGGGTGAGCTATAGAATGAAACTATGGCTGATGGTAAAGAAGAATATGAAGTTTCATGTCAATCTTACATACAATTGCAGATATAAATTATTATACTGAAAACGTTAACTCAAATATTTAACAAAAAATACTTTCACGCAAACCTCAAAGTAATTTGTCCTTGACCTTGGGCATCGAAGCTGCATGGGTGGGCTATAGAAGTAATATATGCAAGGTGATAAAGACGTATATGAACTTTGAAGTCAACCTGAATTATGGTTACAGAGATAGCGTGCACTTAAAAACATTAATGCTAATATTTAAAGCTTTAACGTAAATGACGTTGGACATAGGGCCGCATGTGTGTGGTATGGAATGTAAATATGGATGATGATAAGGAAGTACATGTATATGAAGTTTGAGGTCACTCCGACTTACCGTTGCAGAGATGATGGTTACCCGAAAACCTTAACGCAAATGGGATGGACGAACGGACGAACGTTCTGTGCCGTTACATGGGCCTCGTCAAACTCGATTCGTCCTGGTATGTGGCAGTGACTGAATACATGGGGTTTATGTGATTTGTAGCACGTGTGGCTCCTGATCAAGTAGCACACTCCTGTTACCTGATAGAGATACGTATTGCTTGCTCGAAGCCTCAGGTATGAGACTATAACCATCTGCAAAAAAAGTCTGAAATGTACTGAAAATATACTGAAAATATGCTGAAGCCCCTTGAAATAAACACCCCTTGCAAATGTGTCAAATTTATAATCCTGAAAAAAGTCTGAAATCAACCTATAAGAGGGAAAGTCTTATTCAGTGGCGAACAGTGCATACCCTGATGAGAATGTGCGGATGCATATGCTGATCTGGAGCTACACTGGACGTGAAACCATCAACCCTTAGACCGCTACACACAACAATTGTCGTCTGCTGTTGCTTTTATATCTTGCCTTATTTCTCAATAAAAACATGGTTTGACAGCACTTCAGAATCATTTCCAATGGAATGGAATGGAAAATAAAACAGCAGACCACAACAAATTAAGATAGCCGTGTAAGGGTTAAGACCCATTTCTCCAGTCACATCTGCATCCTTGATGTAACCGCAAGCAAGAGCATCAGGCACAACTTCCTTTAACCCTTACACCGCTATCTTAATTATTTGTCGTCTGCTGTTTATTTTCTAGTTTCCATTTTTATCATCAAAAACAAGCTTTGACAGCACTTTAGAATAATGTACAACATGCTTTGACAGCACTTCAGAATCATATCCATTGGAAAGTGCTGTCAAACCATGTTTTTATTGAGAACTAAGGCAATATATAAAAGCAACAGTAGACGACAATGGTTGTGTGTAGCGGTCTAAGGGTTCATACTACATTAGCCGCCGGCTGATAAACCTCTTTTAACCCTTACAACGAGGAAAACGTAAATTGTCGTCTGCTGTTATTATTAGCCGATCTATTTATAGATCGGCTATATATTGGTTATCCATTGGTTTGTGAACAAGTTTGTAACCACCCTTTTCTCCTATATTCGGTAATCTACAAACGCGAAATTTGTTGTATCACTTCCAAATTATATCAACCGGATTTTTTTTTCATTTTTGGCCATTATCTCTTTTTAAAACTTTAAATATAGCGAAATAACACAATATGGCTATAAATAAACTTTTAACTACAAGAGTTCGGCGGTTTGCAATTTGGCTATAAACAAACGTTTTAACTACAAGAGTTCGGCGGTTTGCAATTTGGCTATAAATAAACGTTTGGACGTCACAAACCGGAAGCTCCGCCATGTTGGAGGCCGCACGTTATTGCGCAATTGTTCCAATATCTCGATACACAAAACAAAACACGTCGAAGTTTGACCTAAATTCAGTTAGTTAGACGCATAATGGTTGTGAAGTGTTATATATACGGATGTAGTCATCGTAAAGATCGCGAAAGGACACTGGAATAGTATAGATTGCCTGCAGTAATCACAAATCAAGGTGTGGAATGCGAGAAACTGAGTTCGGATCGGAGACGTGAATGGCTGGCTAGAATTGGGCAATAATTTGGGCACAAGAATATTCAAAATGTTCGGGTGTATTCGGCGCATTTTGTCAATGGTAAGTCCTTGATATTATAAATAGTCCGATAGTTCTACTTGTCAGCTGGTGAGACAATGTTGATGGTCCACTCGTGGAGGCTGTGTCGCTGGAGCTTCAGGAACTGCGTACAGAGAATGGGGAGCTGAAGGAAAAAGTGGCCCATTTGGAAACTAAATTCACTGCAAGTTATTTTAAGGGTAGTGACGAGAAGGTGAAACATTTAACATGATTACCATCATTCACAATTCTATCTATATTGTTTAATTTGCTGGAGCCTCACCTGCCATCCAGTCTGGTCATGTCCAAATTCAAGGTAATGATATTGACATTAGTGAAATTGCGACTAATTTTGTCAAATCTCTTTCTTGCGTATGAATTTGACACTACTCAATCAACAATATCTATACTTTTTACACAGATATTTGACTGTATGTACAAGCGGCTAAAGAAACTCATAAGATGGCCAGAGCGCGAGACATTGAGAAAAACCATGCCAATGGAATTTAGGAAATACTTCGGCCACAGGTGTGCAGTGATAATTGATTGTCTTCAGGTATTTATTGAGAAACAAGTGGTTTGAAAGCCAGAGCAGAAACCTGGCCTTCATACAAACACCACCACACTGTGCAATTTCTAATTATAATTACTCCTCATGGCAGTGTGTTCTTCATATCGAAAGCATGAGGTGGTCGTGTGAGTGACAAGTTTGTGACAGAGAACAGTGACTTCCTGTCCAGGTTATTACCTGGGGATTTAATGTTGGCGGACAGAGGATTTGATGTCAAGGACAGTGTTGGCTCGGTAGCTGCAGAAATGAAGATTCCAGCATTTACGAAAGGTCGTGATCAGCTATCCCCTCTGGACGTGGACAAGGATAAGTTTGGTAAGACGGTCACTGACAAAATTGTTATCGTTTCGTGTGGACTAGTAAATTTGTGTGACTCAATTGTTGATTTTAACTGAACCAAATTGATCTACACTGGTCCTTGCACACTTTTGTGTCCTTTTGTAAATACTGAAATCTTCTTTTTCTGATTCATTTATTTCGCCATCAAACATTTACTTTTCTATTGATTGCAAGGAAATAGCGATTCTGCCGGTACCGGTAAACAGGTTGTCTGTCGGTCGGTATAGTCGACTATACCGACCGACAGCCGACCTGTTTATCTGTACCATGCCGGCAGCCGACCGAAATCGCTGAATTGGTATTCCTGGGCCAGGGGTGTGGAATTTCTTCATCAAATTTGTTGGCACCTTTTGAAATTAAAATCATATACATATCCCAATTCAAAACCATTTTTAATAGAAGGTAAACATGTTACCATTTATTCCATTATCATGATTATCACATAAAGCATGTAATAATAAAGTATAAACACCCATAGTAAGCATGATATTACTTCCTTTCAATGGTAATATGACCAGTGTAGGCACAGATCAGCCTGCACATTCACATACAGTAGTGTGCTAGCAGATTAATATCCAAATTGATCAAACCCCATAAGGCCTTTTTCTCAAGCCACGGTCACATATACTTTTCTATATTTGTGATGCACCGTTAGAGAAACAGTCCATTAACTTCACTGGTGCTGCACTCCGTGCCGATGGAAATATTTCAGGACAATCCACTTGAAAGATACAATAGGCGCCATTAATTGTAAAAACAATATTTCAAGATGCGTAGTAATTTTATTGATTTTTTAACACTCATCTAGAAACATTTTATAATGGCGTATATTGTATTTTTCAAGTGGATTGTCTTACATTTTCCACCGGCGCGGAGTGCAGCACCAGTGTAATAATGATACTTAAGATGCGCCATGTGATTTTGTACCTACAAAAATGGGCGTAATTTCATAAAAGAATTACAAAATTTACGATATTTTCCTGGAATGACACCGAAGGTTGTCGAAATTTTCAGAGCAAATGCAGAATTCTATTCCGCATTTGCTTTGAGCATTTCATCAACTGTCAGCATATTTCATGAAATTGCGCACCTGTTTGTAGGTACAAAATCACATGGTGCGTCTCGATTATACAGACAGTATATCTGCATTGGCAATATATACATTGAAGTTCACATACAGTACTTGCACACAAAATTAATCACCTTTTTACACGCTTGTTTTTCTTAAATTCTGGTATCTTTCTACAGTCTGGGCAATAGGTATATAAATAAGATTTCGGCAACTCGTGTTAATTTATGGCACCCGGTGTTTTTATAAACTTGAATGTATAAGGTTTCCAAAAAATCCGGGTGCCATTTTTTAAAACCAAGTTCAAGGTCATTTCAAGGTCATTGAACTTTATGCTTGACGGAAGTCGAAAACAGCCAATATATGAGCCAATAGAACTTGGAAATTGGTTCAAGTTGTTCAAAAACATTTCAGATGGATATATTAAAGAATTTACGTAAACTACACTAATATTCAGTATATTATTATCATATTTTCAAGATGGCCGCCAAAAATCGGGTATTTATGAGATTTCGGTTGACTTGCTACATATTTGTGTAATGCTAAGCACCTTCACCTATATTCAAAGGTTAATTATTTCAACTGGAATAATATGGCAGTTAATATACTCCATTGTCAGAAAACTAAAAATGGCCGCCAAGTAAATGGCAAATCCATAGTTATTTACTAAATATAACTGGGAGAATTTTGTTGGGGAGGAAATCAACACTTCTCTCACTTTTCACTGAGATTCCGTAACTACTAAAATGTGGACATATGTTGAACCCTGATTTGATCGGCTAATAACATCATGCTTTGCATGACTTTTCATTTCATCGTTTGTCTTATTTCTCAATAAAAACAGTGTATGACAGAACTTAAGAAGATTCTAAAGAGTTGATAAAACACGTTTGAAAATACAAAATAAATCGTAATGGTTAAAACAGTGTAGTCTATGCGGCCCCCTATGCTATACTCAACCCGTGCAACGCCTGTGCTCAATATCAAGGTAATATTACTTTGAAAGTTCCCTTAATGTTGTTGACGTGACTGCTTGTGGACAGTGCGATATAGTTGTCACATTGGCCTACATACGTACGTACGTCCATATGTACGTCACCTCGTGCGTCCGGTTAAAGTTATTTGGATTTAGGTTAAAGTTTTTAAATGTACATGCCCACTCAGTAGGCACAACATGTTTTGTATAGGAATTACATAAGTGTATAATTGTGTCACTATTCCAACAGTTCTACAAATTATGAGTGCCCGCTATACAGATAATCATTTAGTAATATTTATTTTACTGACAGTGACTCGCGGTGGTATATAGGTATTTTTTAATTATTTATACTGATTAAAGGTACATACCCACTCAGTAGGCACACAATGTTATTTGTAGGAATTATATAAGTCTATAATGTTGTCACTATTCCACCAGTTCTAAACATTACGAGTGCCCGTTATACGGATATAATCATTTAGTAAATGTTTATTTCACTGATAGTGACGCGCGGTGGTATCAGGCTATTTTCATAGGTAAATGGGGCATGATATTTTTTAATTACTTCTACTAAGTATGTGTCCCCTGAAAAAATAATATTTTCGACAGATTATTAAGTATTGTCATTGACATCAAAAAATAAATACAGATACATAAATAGTAATGTCCAGTAACATTTTAAGGAAACAAGGTTATCGCCCCTGATATCAGTGTGGAAATGTATGACTGATATGAAATGTATAATAATGCCAATAAATACGTGTATTAATTGTGAATTAATGTTTATTTTGCCCGAAAATGTTTCAGATGATGTCTTCGATATAACAAACATTTTGTGACTACTGAGTGTACGGGGCGCCATGCAGGACAGGTTAATTATGTGTACAAAATTAAGTTTTGTAACACTAAAAATCACAAAATTCAATTCTGTGTCCCAAAATTCAATTCTGTGTCACAAAATTCAATTCTGTCAATTCTGTGTCACAAAATTCAATTCTGTGTCACAAAATTCAATTCTGCATACGTTTCGTATACAAAATTCATTTTTGTTATAAAGGATTCAATTTTGTAAGACAGAATTGAGTTTTGTGAAGAAAATTCAGTTTTGTGGGACAGAATTCATTTTTGTCCACAAAAATTAGTTTGCGTAGGATAGTCTATGTCATCTCTACGTTGATTGGTTGAGATCGGTCTTAGTCCATTTTACTAGATGGTGGAGTACACTTGCAGGTTTAAATATTTCAATGCGAAAATATAACCCAATATATCAATATTATACTTCTTTATGGACAGTTATTTTGGTTATATTACGATTACAAATGAGTGGTCACACCGTATAAGCATATATACTTTGAAGGAGAAATAAGAAAAATATTCAGAATTTTCCCTCAATTATGTAAACAGGGTCAAACATAAAGTAGCCGGGACATAGCTAGACCTGAGAGCATGCCCATATATAGAGAATACCAGGCTAGTGTATTTTGATATCAAGTTTATCAGGCAAGGCCGAGGCATGCCGAGGAATTCCTACCGTTTCTGAGCCGAGCCTGATAAACTTGATATTAAAATACACTAGCCTGGTATTCTATTTATCAGGTAACGTTTTATGCTCGAAAATGATATTAGATGACGTCGTATTCTAACAGTAGATCTAACCTTGTGAAACAAATGGTATTGGATCTGTGTCTACTAGTTGCGAAGTTACGTGTTCGCAACTATGTGTCTACATGCATTATTTACAGTATACACCATCTTAGTATCCATGGTATCTACACAAATACTACAAATGGTTTCCTCAAATGGCCCAATACACACATTCTGTTTATAAACACAGACAGCAGTCAGAACACAGGCCACAGCGCGTGTATTATTGATTTAACTGGGGCAGATGTACCTTGCGATACACAATAAATGACGTCAGTACTCGCGGGAGATCTACATGTACATGAATTATGTGTACAATTATAACGCAATGAGTTTAAATACGAATGGGTTTGTCAACGTTTGACTGTTTGGAGATAGTTGAAGCAAAATGGCAGAATGAGAAATGAATCATCGGCAGAATGAGAAATGAATCATCGACATTGAATGTGTAGATCGGCGACCGTGACCCATTTCTCCAGTGCAGTTTCTGACCAATGGTAGTCCTTCTTACATGCGTGTGCAGAATTGACAGAATTGAATTGTTGTGACACAGAATTGAATTTTGTGGCACAAAAGTGAATTTTGTGACACAGAATTAAGAATTTTGTGACACAGAATTGAATTCTGTGGCACAGAATTGAATTTTGTGACACAGAATTGAATTTTGTAGCACAAAAGTGAATTTTGTGGCACAAAAGTGAATTTTGTGACACAGAATTGAATGAGCCGATGTATCCGCGCAATCTGATCAGGGCATACACTGTTCTCTATTGAGATGCAGCGTATCTCGGATGAAGTCTCTGATATAAAAAATTGGTTGTTTTTCCACTTCATGCACATTATATAGTAACTGACATGTCAATCATTAGCGCCATTGTGTTTGATCACATTCTCATAGACTTGCGTTATGTTCAAGTACATACTGAGTCTACATGTATCAGAAACTGTAGCAAGCAGTAAAGATAATTTGGATAGGGAATACTTTCGAAATTATGATTTTATTTTTTACTTTTTTTTGTTCTGAAATGATACATGTATACCGAATTTAAAAATAAGTTACCATTATGGACGCTAGCATAATTAATTTAAATAAACTAAATTAGTTATCATCAATTGAAAAGCATGTGTATAATACTTCAAATGATACTTATAATTCAGTATTATAGACATTCTGTTACCAATTCCCGATTTGTTCCAGGCGAATTACAAGGTGTAATGAACACGTGGTACTAACAACAACAAGTACCGATTCAAAGTACGTATTATTTTATAGTGTCCTTATTACGTAACGAATTCTGATGAAATATGGCGCAGAAATCGCGTCTTCATGAGCTGCATTTGGTGGTCTCTGTATTTTCGCCCAAACTTCTGTCGTTTTTGCGAAGAATCGATCTCCGACACGGAAATCGATTCTTCGCAAAAACGACATAAGTCTGTTCCAAACTCCATAGACCACTAAATGCAGCTCATGAAGACGCGTTTGCTGCGCCATATTTCATCAAAATCCGTTGCATATTAATGAAAATATCAAATAACATATACTTTGGAGTGGGCGACGTTGTTGTTGTTGTAACCACGTGATCATGCACTTTGAATTATACATGTACTGTATGTCCAAATTGGAAATACGATACAAATCTACAATGAACTTTTTTTCCCAATCTGTGTCAACACTTTCTACTGACTGTTTCACGAAAACTGTCCAAATTTTACTGCTATAAACAATTCGAAAACATTGTTTTCGATAATATTAAATTGAAGGAAAATTTAAGAATGAGACTTCTTTTTATTTCATGAAATTTGGTCAAATATTGATTTTATTGCGAAAAAACAGTTTCATGGGGAAATGTTTATAATTTCAGAAATACTAGACCGATTTTCAAAATTTAACTTGTTTTCTTGGTTAGATCATTGCAAATTTTTACGTTTTCTGACTCCTCCCACAAATCCTCTACCTCCTTTTCCCCCATGATAAATTCCTGTAGACAAACCAATTTTTCGTTAATAAAATCAATATTTGACCAAATTACAGGAAATAAAAAGAAAGCTCCTTCTCAAATTTTGATAAAATTTAATATTTATCAAAAAAAATACTATTTTTGCATTGTTCATATGGCCGTAAAATTTGGGCAGGTTTCGTGAAACAGACAGTAGGCATATCTGAGATCCAGTGCCTTTAATGACTGACGAAATATTAACCCTGATTTTCTGATGTTAGTTCCGAGCCAGAAAATGATTAAATCGGGTTGGTTGGTCATATTCTAGCAACTGCGGTAAAAACGCATACACGGCGAATATGACAGCAAGGATCACCAAACGCGGGAATTAGACATTTTTAAAATGGTATCTACATGCACCGGGTTGCCTGCTACTCACATGAATGATGTGTACACGGCTACAGTGGAACCTCTCTAAACCGGACATCCTGGAAGGTCTCCAGTGTGTCCGGCTTAGAGAGGTTCCACTGTAAAACTGACGGATGACTACTTCAAGACACGCGTGGGTGCTTTGCGATCACGAACCGTCATTATCATGACAATTTGACCGTATACGCGTTTAGAACTTAACGCCAATACGAGTGACCTTGGTCGAACTATTGTATATACATTCTTACATGTTAGCCTGACCTATACCAAACTTGACAAGTAGCTTCCTCACATTATTGGCTAACTACTGTGTGTCATTCGGATCACAGGCATTCGGCGTGTTTCGGCTTTCATCTGTATAACTCTTTATATATGAACAAGGCTTCTAACTTTGGTATCATAACAAAATAACATGCTTAAAATTGTAATTTTCTATGCATTCTATGTATTTCTGCAGGATATTGATACTTCTCAAATGATCATATGAACTTGCCACTACAATATTCACGTTAGAGCCTTAAACACATTATTTGTTGTGATACGAGGTTGTGTCCGACCTAGGAAAAAGAGATGTAATTCGATATTATTTGTATAAATAAGTTCTAACTATGTTATTTTAGCAAGATAACAATACTTTTCAAATGAACATGTGCACTTTCCGTCAAAATATTCACATTAGCGTTAATAAAATCGCGGAATGTGTTATGATACGAGGTCGTGTCCGACCAAAGTTAGAAGCCTTGTTCATATATATATATATATATATATATATATATATATAGAGTTATACTAATGAAAGCCCAAAACACACCGAATGCCTGCGATTCCGATGACATTGTCATTTTGACCTTTTGCAGTTATACCTCCCGACCGACCGACCGTGCGTGCGTGCGCGCGCATGCGTGCGTGCGTGCGCGCGTGCGCGCGCGTGTGTCCGTCCGACCGACCGACCGACCGACCGACCGACCGACCGTCCGTCCGTCACTAAACTTAACATCAGAGAAGTATGTTATAACTTCTATTTCCTTCATCTAAAATGCTTAATATTTCACACATGCATTCCTGTAAGGCTCTACTACCATGCTGTGCTCGTCATGAATTAAAAGAGCTCGCGTGGTTAATGTAGGTCGCGAGCTAAAATATGCACACGAGCCATTCTTCAGCACGCGAGCCTAAACAACAGCACGCGTGGTTACTTTAGCACGCGAGGTACGGGCAGTGGCGCGGCGGTGGGCAGCCGAGGGAGTGGGGTCAGCGCAGGATTTTCCCATAGACCTCCTACCTAGTACGAGGTACATGGACACAAGACCGTCCGCAGGAAACGTTCCTCCCGCTTTCTGAGATGTAAATTTAATTCCACAGATGTAAATTTAATTCCTTCCGATTCCACTCACTTTAAAAATACCAGATGTTTTTCATACTACAGTAAACGCAGCAACCTTTGATTGTATTCCTTAATTGGATATACCAACGGGATGCAATGTACGCTCAACAAAACGCCGCCTGTTTATGAGGGGCAATTCGTGTCATAAGTTTCGTTTCTAACGCGTTACGTTTGAGATGTAACGAGTTATAAATATATGAACAATACATATTACATGTACTAACAGGCTTCTGCTCAAAAGTAACGCGTTGGAAGTATAACACGTTAGAAAGAGGGGAGTAACGCGTTAGAAATTGTCTGTAACCACAGGTGGACCTATGACACCAAAAAATGTCTATTAAAAAATCCCATAATGGGATTTTTTTAATAGGCATTTCTTTTTGTGTCATTAAAAAATCCCATTTTGGGACTTTTTTAATAGGCATTTTTGTTTGTGTCATAGGTCCGAGTCTTACGACAGCCACAGAATGCCTATTAAAAAAATCCCAAAATGGGATTGTTTTAATAGGCATTTCTGTTGGTGTCTTATGTCCGAGTCTTCCACCTGTGTCTGTAACGTGTCTGAACTCGTTCATATTAGCGATTCATGCCATACGTTTCTAACGCGCTAAATGTATTGCGCGTTTCTATCGAGAAGTGACGCGTTAGAAATGTACCATATATATGTACCTGTATATAATAAACGATCAATATCGACCGCGTCCGAGATGTACTAGTAACGCATTACTTGTTGTTAGTACATGTAACGCGTTACTAGTTCAGCTCTCCAACTCGTTAGATGCTGCCGTTTTATTAGAAACAGCACTTACCCTAGACAAAAATGCTACCCTGCTCCATACCTCTCGCGAGGGTAGCAATTTAACCCCATCTGTTTAATGCAACACATGGAAGAGTGATTTTGCAATCGGTTATCCGGCGTGTTTGATATGTTAGCGATATAAAACTGTCACATATGTATCAATAACTAATTAATAAAGAACATACACATGCAGAAATTGGTTATTTTACCGTGCCAATGTGTTTATCTGATGTTTACATGTATATCTTGTAAATTTGAAAGCTTAATTTCGTTATGTTGAATGTTGAACGACAAGAGAAAAAATGGCTTCCATGGGAAAATGATTTCTCTGTTATATTATGTTTGGCAATTTACTAATTATACCTCAAATAGTATTTAATGTTTAAAGGCATAACGTATATACAGTTTACTAAATCTTTACCTACATGCAACAGGTTCGAGTATGCACTTCGGTTGCTCACATTTTTTGAATGGGTCAAATTGTAGCCGTAGATAACATATCGGAGGCGAATTATTGTAGCTACACTTACACATGGATCGCCACACATTCCTGGGTCGTTTAGACACGTGGTCGAATGTAGACTGACTTTACACCACATTGTGTACACAAATTCTTTTGGCAGCCAGAACAAAATTTCATCAAATGGGACACCACAAGAATAGAATACAATTTATAAGTGCATGAATTTTATTTCAAACTTATAATAATATATAGAAACCGTGAAAGCTCTACGTTTAACTTTCAATCAAAGTACAACGAATCCACATTGATGTGTTTAACCCGTTCAACACCACAGCCCTGTATAGTTGTATTGGCAAAAAGTGTAGATCCAGATGAGCCGGCTCGTGACGAGCCGTCTCATCAGGATCTGCACTTTTTGCAAGTAATTGTCTTATGGTTTCGCATGGTTTTTTATTTATTTATCTTGTTTATATATTATTTAACGAGGGTGACACAATTGGTCAAGGGCAGTCTATCCTATGGCCCTCACTACATAATTACATTAAACAAGAACTCCGCGGAATCAAATGTCTCGCGTTTTTCCGCCTTGACCTTCACACTGGGGCCATGCAAAAAAAATGAATAGTCGTATATTCATCTACATATCATAGTAAAGGGATGTATAAAGTTTGATGACTAGCTGATAAGGTGTTGGAAGTAATGATCGTAACACGAAAACTTAACATTGAAAGAATTAACAAAAATAGAATTCGACCTTAACCCTGGGGCCCGAGAAAAACAAATTAATAGTCCTATATTCATCTACATATCATAGTAAAGGGATGTATAAAGTTTGATGACTGTAGCTGATAAGGTGTTGAAGTAATGATCGTAACACGAAAAGTTAACATTGAAAGTATTAACAAATAGAGTTTGACCTTGACCCTGGAGACCCTGGGGCCCGCCAAAATTTGTTTAATAGTCCTATATGCATGTACATATCATAGTAAAGGTATGTATACAGTTTGATGACTGTAGCCGACAAGGTATTGAAGTAATGACCGTAACACGAAAACTTAACATTGAATGTATTAACAAATAGTTTGACCTTGACCCTGACGACCCTGGGGCCAGCCAAAATAGTTTAATAGTCCTATATTCATGTACATATCATAATAAACGTATGTATAAAGTTTGATGACTGTAGCTGACAAGGTGTTGAAGTAATGACCGTAACACGAAAACTTAACATTGAATGATGATGCCGCCGCCGACTCCGGAAAAGCAACACCTATGTCTCGCTTTCCGCTTCGCGGGCGAGACAACAACAAGTGCATATACAATTATATACAAATACATATAAGAATTTGACGTAAACAAATAACTACGAATTAACTAACATTACCTAAGAGGGGCATAAACTACCATCGATTCGCATTGGTATTGTATAATTATTGAATGCTTAGTTATATATTTATTGAGAGTTTTACTATTGCTGATACTCGGATTTAAAGGTACATACCCACTCAGTAGGCACACAATGTTCTTTTATAAGAATTAAATAAGTGTATAATTGTGTCACTATTCCACCAGTTCTAAAAATTAAGAGTGCCCTCTATGCAGATATAATCATTTAGTAATATGTATTTTACTGATAGTGACTCGCGGTGGTATCGGGCTATTTTCATATGCAAATGAGGAATTACATTTTTTAATTATTTACATTAATTAAATGCGTCACCTGAAAAAAATATTATTCTTAATAGATTAAAAAGTATCATCATTGCACATCAAAAAATAAATAAGACATTTACCCGAGTGTTAAAGGCCCTGAACGGCTCAGTATTACAATTTTCCGATTTTTTCAAACACAAAAACATGTTTGGCAACTGATTTAGTACACAAAACTAACATATACTGCCTACTAGATACATCTCAAGTCTTGAGATTTACATCTTAATCGCAATGTGAAGACAACAAAACTTGTTTTGTGTACCACTCAGTGCAAAATGTCAATATTGACAAATTAATTTCCGTAACCCAACGGCTTCTGCTCGGAAGCGAGTCGATAAATTCCGGCTATCGGAATTCATCGGCCGCGAATCAGGGAGTTGAGCAGTTGACCAGAGCTTCTATCGGAAAATCGATCGGACTTTGAACACGCACCTGCTGTTTGTTTATCAACAAATATTGATATTTTCATCGACTACAAACTCATTTTTGTACCAAAATGAATGCAAACAGTTTCAAAGTGTGTGTAAATAGAAACCTGTTGGATTTATGTGTGGGAAAACCCAATAGGAGGCCAAATTCGGCAACTTGAGCCGTATTGGGGCTTTAAGGTTTCGAATGCACCAAGCATGTGTTTGTTTGTTTGTTGTGGTTTAACGGCCTATCAAAAGCTAAGGTCATTTAAGGCCGGGTCAATGTGTTTAGTACTAACTCCCATATAGTACCTGTACAAGTACATGTACAAATGTGGGTAAAATCCCAAAATCAGAACTGAATATTTACAATAAAAAATATATATTCAGCCCTGAAATCAGAATAATCCTGTTTATTTATTTTCTTCGATAATTCTCATCAAAAACATGCTTTGGCAACATTTTAGAATCATTTTCAATGGAAATGATTCTAAAATGCTGTCAAAACATGTTTTTTATTTTCACATACACACTGTGTTGACGGGATAAAATATAGATAATCATACATATAGAACTAGATGACCACATGTCGCACCCGCTAATGCAAAAAAAAAGCTCTAACCCATACACATTCTACGCATGTGAAGTTTTAAGTTAATCAGTGAAGCAGTTGCAGAGATATAGTACGTGTATATGTAAAAATTTTGACAAAATTTTCATAAAAACTTTAAGGTAAAATGTCAAAGTAATTTTACCTTGACATTGAGCTCAGGGGTCGCACGGGTTGGGTATAGAATGAACATATGGATGATTATAAACACACATGTGAAGTTTTGAGTGAATTGGCGAAGTGGTTTCAGAGACATAGTGTTTTACAAACTTTAACCGAACTTAAAAAACTTCAGGTAAATTTCAAAGTAATTTGACCTTGCCATTGGCCACAGGGGCCGCACAGGTTGGGCATAGAAGGAATATATGGATGATGATAAACACACATGTGAAGTTTCGAGTGAATTGGCGAAGCGGTTTCAGAGATAGTGTTCTTAAAAACTTTAACCTAAATCCCAAAAAAAAAGAGAGGTAAATTTCAAAGTACATGTACATGTAATTTGACCTTGACATTGGGCACAGACGCCGCATGGGTGGGGAGTAGAATTCAAATATGGATCATGATAAACACATGATATCACAATCTTTATAAAAAGCTTTCTTGAAAAATCTTCTAAGCTAAAAAATCATGGCTGATCTCATAATTATGAACAATGCATTCGGTAAAAGACGCCATTGTTCAAACTATTTATTGAAATGAGCACATAAGTAGAGGGTTGTTTTTCAGTAGCCTATTTCACCAACATTGCAAAGTATACTTATCTTGCTAAGTACACTTTGAGGGAGACATTTTTTCAATTTAAGAATAAATTTATGAATGTTTATCATATTGAATTTACTACATTATCACAGCCATTCAGTATAATAATTCTGCAAGCTTTTGATCATAAAATATAATTATGCAGTGGTTAGTTAAAATAATTCTTAAGAAAACGGAAAATAAACACATTTTCTTGATGAATTTATTTCAAATGCTGGAATTATAAGTAATGAATGGCCTTTTTGTGGCATTTATCGGGGATATAACCTTGGAAAAGTCGCGGGAATACTGGACGAAGGCCTCACGGTTACGGAAAGTAGTTCGGCGTGGGAGTTTACTGGCATATAAATTTTGGACAGAGACTTGCTACGAGCCAATCAAATGCTAAGGAATTGTGTAAATATTTTTGTGCTGGAATTATTGGGAAATAATAAAAAAGGCTATAACTGCCAATACTGCATGAATCCGCATAAAAAACCCAGGTGCACAACTGCACATAGTGACAAACATTTCTGTCAAATCTCGCAACTCTGTTCCAACCTGTCGTGTTCGTTTGTGTGTGCACTTACACGCTGACCCCACTGTACCATGTTCACATAGATTCTGTAATAACAGACATGAAAAATAAATAACCTTATGAAAACAAATTCAATTACATATATATACATACATATTCAATTATATATGTACATATTCATGAATTGTAGTAAAAGTGACATATAGACCCATAGGGCCGTGTGTATCTTAATACCGACTCTTAAACATATTGTTTACACATGTCACTGTAATAAATAAATTACTTACTTACATACTTACATAAAAGTGCTATTAGCAAATATTTGAGTTACGACCGTAATGCGCTGAAAATAACAGCCAAAATGCTGAAATAGTTCAGTGCAATAGGGTCGTAACTCGGAATTAATTTTTTTGTAAAACTTGATATTTTGATTTCAGCTTCAGCAATTTGCTTGCAATGAATGAAAATATCCTTGATTTATTATCTTTTATGAGCATAACACGTTATCAACATCAAGGTCATGACCTTGACCTTCAGTGGTCAGCTTTTTTTTAGCTCATTACAGCATGTGTCATGCATATGTCTGAATTTAAAGTTTTTCACTATTATCAGTACCTACACAGATGCAACTAGTACTGCTTATTTATGCACAGCAGATATACACATACACTTTACATAATTACATTATCATTAGGGTCATGACATTGACATACATTTACATCTTTACTTGTCATAAAGATATGGTAAAACATAATTGATAATGGGTCGTTCTGTTATCTTGAAACAGTTTATTGAAATCAAAATAATTTTTTTTATTTCAACTTGAAACTACTGAAAAACTATTTTAATTTTATAGAGCCATTTTGGAGGTTAACATCATCAGTAATAATTTGAACAGTTATTAAAGGTACTGTGTCTCAGATGATGTTTCAGATACTGAATATGTTGTATTTCGCGTGATGTACTGCACATAACGTTTACCAATCACACCATATCATTTGCTAAAATTCCAAAACATTTGTATTATCTTCAGGTATATACTCTCAGAAACGGCATATCAACAGCTAAGGTCAATGAAGGCCGGGTCAATGGGTTTAGTACTAAATCCCATATATTACCTGTAGAAGCACATGTACATGTTCAAGTACATGTACAAATGGGGGGAAAATCCCAGAATCAGAACTGAATATTTACAATAAAAAACTATATATTCAACCCTGAAATCAGAATAATCCTGATCTGATGCCAGTAGCCGATTTCACCAACATTGCAAAGCATACTTTACTAGCAAAGTATACTTTGAGGGAGTAATCATTTATTTTTCCTGAAATGCATTATTTCATATAGAACTAACAAATGCATATCTTTCATGATTAAAATTATGCAGAATTATTATACTGAATGTATTACATTATCACAGCCAAATTGGCTGTGATAATGTAATAAATTCAGTATAATAAAAATTAATAAATTTATCATAAAATTGAAAATTTCTCCCTCAAAGTATACTTTGCTACTAAAGTATACTTTGCAATGTTGATGAAATGGGCTACAGGTCCTCGCCACACCAGAATCTATTGATTCATTCAAACCCTGAAATCAGAATAATCCTGATCTGATGCCAGGTCCTCGCCACACCAGAATCACTTGGCCCCCTCCCAAAAGATGCAGGATCAGTAATAATCTTACTACTTGTATAATGTGCAATAACCCAATTCAACTCCCAGGTAATAAAAATAGTCAAAGATAACAAATATCCGAGGGCCAAACCAGGCAAATCGTGATTCCTATAAGGAGGAAACAAAAAAAAAAAAACCTACCATTAATTTATGCCGCCGCGTTCGCCCTCCCAACCACCCACTATCAGAAAATGTGATTATTTGGTTATGCATTTTC
The DNA here is from genome assembly GCA_029237695.1 of Conchocele bisecta. Classification (NCBI taxonomy): domain Eukaryota; kingdom Metazoa; phylum Mollusca; class Bivalvia; order Lucinida; family Thyasiridae; genus Conchocele; species Conchocele bisecta. The sequence continues at coordinate 46,509,882 of CM055277.1, forward strand.
ACCATATAATGTACCAGTAAGGAAAATTTGTGAAATAAAATGCATTGTTCAGAAATGATTATACTATACAACTGTTAGACACTGCTGTAATGTTTTAAAATCAAATTAAATTAGTAACCATTAATTATGTTTTGCAAAAACCAGGAACCCACTTTTCCGACGTTAACATCGGAAAAGTGGGTTCCTGGTTTTTGCAGAATTTTTTAACATATTGAATTATTGCGGAAATGATTACATTTATTATGTGACCGAAAAAGTAGCATTCACAATGCTAGTAACACATGTATTTTATTTTTAGAAATACAGAAAAAAAATTATGAAGCTGATACAATTATTTCTGATACCCAGTGCCTTTAACCATAATCATGCATTATTATTTACTCCAAGCTTAAAAATTGCAGATTAGTTTTGGAAAAATACAATTTAACTACGTTACGTCAGAAATTATTTGGCTTTCTGGCTTTTAACTCCTAATACTTTTAAATGACACATGGATATTCCACATAACCATGTTCAGCCTTGAATATTGGAATGAATATATAGAGGATATTCATATTCTTGCAACGAATATGACATATATGTTCATCGAGTGTCTTTTGAGGAAGTGTACATGAGAGTATGTAAAAAGATTAGAATTGAACTCCAATATTTAAGGCTATAAATGGTCATGTGGCATAAGGTCCTAACTCAAAATCGCCAAATAATCTCAGCGCAACACAGTCGTAACTCAAATTACATGTGCAACGTATTTGTGCTCATTTTATAAAGAATTGTGGTGGATCTATAGTGCAATTTTGAACTATAAATAAATGTGGACTTGTATTTAGTAATCGAATGATATTACATTGTACATACAAAATATTTAAACATTTAAAAACAATTGTAAGTTGGGAGAAAAAAATATAATCTCGGAATGCAACAACTATTTCAGCGCAATACAGTCGTAACTCCAGTTATTTGTACAACAGTTTTGTGCTGCATTTTATTCAATATTGTTGTAGCTCCACAATGATATTTGCATATATCAATGAAAATCAAGTTGTAGTTTGTCAGAAAACAATATTACATTTAAAATTTATACATTTTTTATTAAAAATAATGAGATTGAAAATAATGTTTAAATGACAAAATAAGTTCAGTGCAATACGGTGATAATTTTCTTTTCTTTTATCTTTTCTTGGCATTTTCCGTTTGGTTTTGCATTACTATACAATTATAGTCTTTTGAGGAGGTGTACATGAGATTTACGGCGTCAGTGAACATCACTTTTTGAAGGTCCATAAATCTCATGTACACCGACTCAAAAGACTATAATTGTTTTATTATATGACACTTTTTGGCCCCATATTACTATAATTCTGGCCAATATTGTTTTCAAAATATCCGGCCGAAAAAATATTTGTTCCTTTTTTTTTGGTTTCACACAATTTTCAATAATTATTTAAAAAAAAACGTTTTTTAAATTTTAGGGCCCCCAAAAATAATTTACGCATGCGCTCTAAGGAGGTGAACAATAGGTTTCTGTACAGAAAATAAGTAAATTTTGTCAATATTTTTCATGAGATATCGTAAATGTTCTTAGGTACAAAATCGCATGGCGTGTCTCAAATATATATGCATACACTCGTTCTTAAATCTCATTCACGCCGCTTACGGCTAGGTGTATTTTCGCTTTCAGACGGTATGAGTGACGTTGCAATCATCCGGACTAGAGGGAACACCAACGGCTGTAGAGTCTCCATAAACTGGAAAAGTCCGTCCCAGCTGCTGTCATTCTTCTTCTCGTCGATGTGCTCTCGTCTCAGTCGCTCCATATTCCTTTGCAGCTCGTCGTTTCCCGTCGTCGCCTTATTGAGTTCCAGCTCCAGAGACATCTGTTTTACCTGCATCTCCAGCAGCGCTATCTTCAAGGCCGCCAAGTCCTGGCCACTGGACACTGCACCAGACGATTCGCTCATCACCAGGCTCTGGAGCTGCTGCCGACACAAGCTGTATGTCATTCTCGTAATGATGTCGTTGCGCCCATTCCTTCCTGTTGGCAGTCTTCTGTCGTTGCACACTCCTCCATTGTCTTTCTCGTCTTTTCCGTCATGGCGTGCTCCGCCTTTTCGAACAGCACGTTAGTGTAGCAGGACCCGTTGTTCGCTGCCACCAAACTATCGATCATCCGTAATAAGTCACGGCACATCGCATCGCGGGCGTCCGTACTGTCCCTGTTGTTGAATGTGAGACAGCGCATCCCACATTTACTTAAAATATCGCGTAGTGCAGGTGGAGACTCCTCGATATATTGTTTGAAAGTCTTCCCCTGGCTGTCGATGTCGTCCTTCCCGGTGAACAGAACAATCGCGTACCTATACATATCCTCGCCGAATATCTTCTCGAAGGTATCAAATGTGTGTTTCTCTTCTAGAGTGAAGCGGCCTATACGCGTCACCAGTATAAATGCGTGTGGTCCCGGGACGCTCTTTCTTACGCACGTGGTGATTTCGCGGGTGATGTCTTCGTTGGAGAAGCCGGTATCGAAGATTCCAGGCGTGTCGACGACGTGGAGGGTTTTGCCCTCCCGGACCGCCCTCTCTAGTAGGCAGTCCCGCGTCACGCTGGCGGCTGGCGTCGGCGTGGAAGGCGGTCCGGCCCAGCACCGTGTTGCCCGTGGAGCTCTTCCCGGACCCCGTCTTGCCCAACAGGATCATCCGGCAGTCCGGGGCCGCCTCGCACTCGGCATCCAGATCTACAAGTGAGCACAGCAAATACTATGACTGAGCCTTAGCAGATAGTCATATATTGTAATACGTCCTACATACGACAACGTGCAATAAATATTACTACACAGCAAGCTAGATATCTGGGGCAGGTTTCACTAAACTTCGTAAGACTAAGAAGCTCGTAAAGTGCAAAAAATAATTTTAGTAAGACAACCGCTATAAAAAAGATTCGGACCTAGGACGCAGACAATGGCCCATTCAAACAATGTTAGCCCACCCACTCACTTCTATAGACTTTGCATCGTATAGCCTAAATTAATGGGTGTCAAGAGTATCTTTTTTGAATTCGACTTGAACCTGGGGGCCGTGTCACTAAACTGTGTACGACTAAAATGTTTGTAAGTGCAAAATTATGATTTTTCAATAAATGTAAATCCAAAAATTGACATTTCCTGACGATCCTAAGTTTGCACTTTTAGTCGTACGTAGTTTAGTGAAACGGCCTCCTGGCTCCAAGTCTGCCATCTATGGGCCCATATGGTTACTAGTTAATGAATTTTCTGTCCGTTTCGCATACACCAAGTGATTTAGTCATTCAACCCTCTGTCCGCTCAAGCTCCTTTTACCCCTGTGTTAAATTCCCATAGTGAGTCCTTTATTTAAGAAGTTTGAAGTCGAGAATAAAAGGATGACCTTTCGGTGGCTATCTTGGATGATGTAATCAACTGATTTTCACCAAAGAAAATGCTCCAGCGTGATCGTCTCGTTCATACCTTCGATTTGATATATAGCATGACCATATTTGGACAGATTTGAAATTTGACCCTTACTTGATACCCGGGGACCTGCCCATTTTTTTTATCCCGGGGGTCATCGTTTTAACAAATTGGAAAGAGCATTGACTATCGATAAATCCTGCCAAGTTTTGTCGAAATCGGTCCAGCTGTTCGCGAGAAGCATAGTTTAAGGAATTTGACCATTTACTATGGCGGCCATCTTGGATTATGCAACGACCTCCATTTTAACAAATATGAAAAGGCTTCACCCATGGACCATAACTGTGAAGGTTGACCAGCATCGGTCAAGCGGTTCATGAGAAGAAGACGTTTGCAATATACTATGACAAAAGGATAACCTTTCGGCGGCCATCTTGGATGACGTATTCAACTGATTTTGACAAAACAAATGTTCCCGAGTGATTGTCTCGTCGATACCATTGATTTGCTATATAACATGACCATATTTGGTCAAATTTGAAATTTGATCTCTACTTCACCCCAGGGGCCCGCCCTTATTTTGACCCGGCGTCATCATTTTAACAAACCTGAAAGGGCGCAGACTATTCCTGCCATGTTTCTTAAAATCGGTTCGGCGGTTCGTAGAGAAATTTGTTTTTAAGAATTTGACCTAATGTTCTATGGCGGCCATATCGGATTATGCAACGCAAATATGAAAACACTTAAGCCATGCAACATAACTGTGAAGTTTGACCAGCATCGGCCCAGCGGTTCACGTGAAGAAGACGTTTCGACCTTTCCGCGGCCATCTTGGATGACGCAATCAACTTGATTTCGACAAAAAATGCTCCAGAGAGATCGTCTATGCAATACCTTCGATTTGATATATAACATGACCATTATATGGTCAAATCTGAAATTT
>CM055277.1:46514748-46532447 GCA_029237695.1 Conchocele bisecta
AAATTTCAGATTTGACCATATATGGTCATGTTATATATCAAATCGAAAGGTATTGCATAGACGATCTCTCTGGAGCATTTTTTTGTCGAAATCAGTTGATTGCGTCATCCAAGATTGCCGCGGAAAGGTCGAAACGTCTTCTTCACGTGAACCGCTGGGCCGATGCTGGTCAAACTTCACAGTTATGTTGCATGGCTTAAGTGTTTTCATATTTGCGTTGCATAATCCGATATGGCCGCCATAGAACATTAGGTCAAATTCTTAAAAACAAATTTCTCACGAACCGCCGAACCGATTTTAAGAAACATGGCAGGAATAGTCAGCGCCCTTTCAGGTTTGTTAAAATGATGACGCCGGGGTCAAAATGGGCGGGGCCCCTGGGGTGAAGTAGAGATCAAATTTCAAATTTGACCAAATATGGTCATGTTATATAGCAAATCAATGGTATCGACGAGACAATCACTCGGGAACATTTGTTTTGTCAAAATCAGTTGAATACGTCATCCAAGATGGCCGCCGAAAGGTTATCCTTTTGTCATAGTATATTGCAAACGTCTTCTTCTCATGAACCGCTTGACCGATGCTGGTCAACCTTCACAGTTATGGTCCATGGGTGAAGCCTTTTTCATATTTGTTAAAAATGGAGGTCGTTGCATAATCCAAGATGGCCGCCATAGTAAATGGTCAAATTCCTTAAAATATGCTTCTCGCGAACAGCTGGACCGATTTCGACAAAACTTGGCAGGATTTATCGATAGTCAATGCTCTTTCCAATTTGTTAAAACGATGACCCCGGGATAAAAAAAATGGGCAGGTCCCCGGGTATCGAGTAAGGGTCAAATTTCAAATCTGTCCAAATATGGTCATGCTATATATCAAATCGAAGGTATGAACGAGACGATCACGCTGGAGCATTTTCTTTTGTGAAAATCAGTTGATTACATCATCCAAGATAGCCACCGAAAGGTCATCCTTTTATTCTCGACTTCAAACTTCTTAAATAAAGGACTCACTATGGGAATTTAACACAGGGGTAAAAGGAGCTTGAGCGGACAGAGGGTTGAATGACTAAATCACTTGGTGTATGCGAAACGGACAGCAAATTCATTAACTAGTAACCATATGGCAGACTTGGAGCCAGGAGGCCGTTTCACTAAACTACTAAAAGTGCAAACTTAGGATCGTCAGGAAATGTCAATTTTTGGATTTACATTTATTGAAAAATCATAATTTTGCATTTACAAACATTTTAGTCGTACACAGTTTAGTGACACGGCCCCCAGGTTCAAGTCGAATTCAAAAAAGATACTCTTGACACCCATTAATTTAGGCTATACGATGCAAAGTCTATAGAAGTGAGTGGGTGGGCTAACATTGTTTGAATGGGCCATTGTCTGCGTCCTAGGTCCGAATCTTTTTTATAGCGGTTGTCTTACTAAAATTATTTTTTGCACTTTACGAGCTTCTTAGTCTTACGAAGTTTAGTGAAACCTGCCCCAGATATCTAGCTTGCTGTGTAGTAATATTTATTGCACGTTGTCGTATGTAGGACGTATTACAATATATGACTATCTGCTAAGGCTCAGTCATAGTATTTGCTGTGCTCACTTGTAGATCTGGATGCCGAGTGCGAGGCGGCCCCGGACTGCCGGATGATCCTGTTGGGCAAGACGGGGTCCGGGAAGAGCTCCACGGGCAACACGGTGCTGGGCCGGACCGCCTTCCACGCCGACGCCAGCCCCGCCAGCGTGACGCGGGACTGCCTACTAGAGAGGGCGGTCCGGGAGGGCAAAACCCTCCACGTCGTCGACACGCCTGGAATCTTCGATACCGGCTTCTCCAACGAAGACATCACCCGCGAAATCACCACGTGCGTAAGAAAGAGCGTCCCGGGACCACACGCATTTATACTGGTGACGCGTATAGGCCGCTTCACTCTAGAAGAGAAACACACATTTGATACCTTCGAGAAGATATTCGGCGAGGATATGTATAGGTACGCGATTGTTCTGTTCACCGGGAAGGAACAAACGACATCGACAGCCAGGGGAAGACTTTCAAACAATATATCGAGGAGTCTCCACCTGCACTACGCGATATTTTAAGTAAATGTGGGATGCGCTGTCTCACATTCAACAACAGGGACAGTACGGACGCCCGCGATGCGATGTGCCGTGACTTATTACGGATGATCGATAGTTTGGTGGCAGCGAACAACGGGTCCTGCTACACTAACGTGCTGTTCGAAAAGGCGGAGCACGCCATGACGGAAAAGACGAGAAAGACAATGGAGGAGTGTGCAACCGACAGAAGACTGCCAACAGGAAGGAAATGGGCGCAACGACATCATTACGAGAATGACATACAGCTTGTGTCGGCGCAGCTCCAGAGCCTGGTGATGAGCGAATCGTCTGGTGCAGTGTCCAGTGGCCAGGACTTGGCGGCCTTGAAGATAGCGCTGCTGGAGATGCAGGTAAAACAGAAGTCGCTGGAGCTGGAACTCAATAAGGCGACGACGGGAAACGACGAGCTGCAAAGGAATATGGAGCTACTGAGACGAGAGCACATCGACGAGAAGAAGAATGACAGCAGCTGGGACGGACTTTTCCAGTTTATGGAGACTCTACAGCCGTTGGTGTTCCCTCTAGTCCGGATGATTGCAACGTCACTCATACCGTCTGAAAGCGAAAATACACCTAGCCGTAAGCGGCGTGAATGAGATTTAAGAACGAGTGTATGCATATATATTTGAGACACGCCATGCGATTTTGTACCTAAGAACATTTACGATATCTCATGAAAAATATTTACAAAATTTACTTATTTTCTGTACAGAAACCTATTGTTCACCTATTGTTCACCTCCTTAGAGCGCATGCGTAAATTATTTTTGGGGGCCCTAAAATTTAAAAAACATTTTTTTAAAATAATTATTGAAAATTGTGTGAAACCAAAAAAAAAGGGAACAAATATTTTTTCGGCCGGATATTTTGAAAACAATATTGGCCAGAAATATAATAATATGGGGCCAAAAAGTGTCATATAATAAAACAATTATAGTCTTTTGAGTCGGTGTACATGAGATTTATGGACCTTCAAAAAGTGATGTTCACCTCCGCGTTCGGCGTCGGTGAACATCACTTTTCTCAGGTCCGTAAATCTCATGTACACCTCAAAAGACTATCATTGTATATTAATGCAAATCCAAATGGAAAATGCCAAGAAAAGATAAATGAAAAGAAAATTATCACCGTATTGCACTGAACTTATTTTGTCATTTAAACATTATTTTCAATCTCATTATTTTTAATAAAAAATGTATAAATTTTAAATGTAATATTGTTTTCTGACAAACTACAACTTGATTTTCATTGATATATGCAAATATCATTGTGGAGCTACAACAATATTGAATAAAATGCAGCACAAAACTGTTGTACAAATAACTGGAGTTACGACTGTATTGCGCTGAAATAGTTGTTGCATTCCGAGATTATATTTTTTTCTCCCAACTTACAATTGTTTTTAAATGTTTAAATATTTTTTATGTACAATGTAATATCATTTGATTACTAAATACAAGTCCACAATTATTTATAGTTCAAAATTGCACTATAGATCCACCACAATTCTTTATAAAATGAGCACAAATACGTTGCACATGTAATTTGAGTTACGACTGTGTTGCGCTGAGATTATTTGGCGATTTTGAGTTAGGACCTTATGCCACATGACCATTTATAGCCTTAAATATTGGAGTTCAATTCTAATCTTTTTACATACTCCCATGTACACTTCCTCAAAAGACACTCGATGAATATATATGTCATATTCGTTGCAAGAATATGAATATCCTCTATATATTCATTCCAATATTCAAGGCTGAACATGGTTATGTGGAATATCCATGTGTCATTTAAAAGTATTAGGAGTTAAAAGCCAGAAAGCCAAATAATTTCTGACGTAACGTAGTTAAATTGTATTTTTCCAAAACTAATCTGCAATTTTTAAGCTTGGAGTAAATAATAATGCATGATTATGGTTAAAGGCACTGGGTATCAGAAATAATTGTATCAGCTTCATAATTTTTTTTCTGTATTTCTAAAAATAAAATACATGTGTTACTAGCATTCACAATGCTACTTTTTCGGTCACATAATAAATGTAATCATTTCCGCAATAATTCAATATGTTAAAAAATTCTGCAAAAACCAGGAACCCACTTTTCCGATGTTAACGTCGGAAAAGTGGGTTCCTGGTTTTTGCAAAACAAAACATAATTAATGGTTACTAATTTAATTTGATTTTAAAACATTACAGCAGTGTCTAACAGTTGTATAGTATAATCATTTCTGAACAATGCATTTTATTTCACAAATTTTCCTTACTGGTACATTATATGGTGAAAATGCATAACCAAATAATCACATTTTCTGAGAGTGGGTGGTTGGGCGGGCGAACGCGACGGCTTAAATTAATGGTAGGGGTTCCTCCTTATAGGAATCACGATTTGCCTGGTTTGGCCCTCGGATATTTGTTATCTTTGATTCTTTTTATTACCTGGGAGTTGAATTGGGTTATTGCACATTATACAAGTAGTAAGATTATTACTGATCCTGCATCTTTTGAGAGGGGGCCAAGTGATTCTGGTGTGGCGAGGACCTGGCATCAGATCAGGATTATTCTGATTTCAGGGTTGAATGAATCAATAGATTCTGGTGTGGCGAGGACCTGTAGCCCATTTCATCAACATTGCAAAGTATACTTTAGTAGCAAAGTATACTTTGAGGGAGAAATTTTCAATTTTATGATAAATTTATTAATTTTTATTATAATACTGAATTTATTACATTATCACAGCCAATTTGGCTGTGATAATGTAATAAATTCAGTATAATAATTCTGCATAATTTTAATCATGAAATATATGCATTTGTTAGTTCTATATGAAATAATGCATTTCAGGAAAAATAAATGATTACTCCCTCAAAGTATACTTTGCTAGTAAAGTATGCTTTGCAATGTTGGTGAAATCGGCTACTGGCATCAGATCAGGATTATTCTGATTTCAGGGTTGAATATATAGTTTTTTATTGTAAATATTCAGTTCTGATTCTGGGATTTTCCTTCCATTTGTACATGTACTTGAACATGTACATATACATATACAGGTAATATATGTGATTTAGTACTAAACGCATTGACCCGGCCTTCATTGACCTTAGCTGTTGATATGCCGTTTCTGAGAGTATATACCTGAAGATAATACAAATGTTTTGGAATTTTAGCAAATGATATGGTGTGATTGGTAAACGTTATGTGCAGTACATCACGCGAAATACAACATATTCAGTATCTGAAACATCATCTGAGACACAGTACCTTTAATAGCTGTTCAAATTATTACTGATGATGTTAACCTCCAAAATGGCTCTATAAAATTAAAATAGTTTTGTCAGTAGTTCCAAGTTGAAATAAAAAAAATTATTTTGATTTCAATAAACTGTTTCAAGATAACAGAACGACCCATTATCAATTATATTTTACCATATCTTTATGACAAGTAAAGATGTAAATGTATGTCAATGTCATGACCCTAATGATAATGTAATTATGTAAAGTGTATGTGTATATAGCAGTGCATAAATAAGCAGTACTAGTTGCATCTGTGTAGGTACTGATATTAGTGAAAAACTTTAAATTCAGACATATGCATGACACATGCTGTAATGAGCTAAAAAAAAGCTGACCACTGAAGGTCAAGGTCATGACCTTGATGTTGATAACGTGTTATGCTCATAAAAGATAATAAATCAAGGATATTTTCATTCATTGCAAGCAAATTGCTGAAGCTGAAATCAAAATGTCAAGTTTTACAACAGATTTGTTGAAAATTAATTCCGAGTTACGACCCTATTGCACTGAACTATTTCAGCATTTTGGCTGTTATTTTCAGCGCATTACGGTCGTAACTCAAATATTTGCTAATTGCACTTTTATGTAAGTATGTAAGTAAGTAATTTATTTATTACAGTGACATGTGTAAACAATAAGTTTAAGAGTCGGTATTAAGATACACACGGCCCTATGGGTCTATATGTCACTTTTACTACAATTCATGAATATGTACATATATAATTGAATATGTATGTATATATATGTAATTGAATTTTTTTTCATAAGGTTATTTATTTTTCATGTCTGTTATTACAGAATCTATGTGAACATGGTACAGTGGGGTCAGCGTGTAAGTGCACACACAAACGAACACGACAGGTTGGAACAGAGTTGCGAGATTTGACAGAAATGTTTGTCACTATGTGCAGTTGTGCACCTGGGTTTTTTATGCGGATTCATGCAGTATTGGCAGTTATAGCCTTTTTTATTATTTCCCAATAATTCCAGCACAAAAATATTTACACAATTCCTTAGCATTTGATTGGCTCGTAGCAAGTCTCTGTCCAAAATTTATACGCCAGTAAACTCCCACGCCGAACTACTTTCCGTAACCGTGAGGCCTTCGTCCAATATTCCCGCGACTTTTCCAAGGTTATATCCCCGATAAATTCCACAAAAAGGCCATTCATTCCTTATAATTCCAGCATTTGAAATAAATTCATCAAGAAAATGTGTTTATTTTCCGTTTTCTTAAGAATTATTTTAACTGCGCCTGACGGTTACGGAAAGTAGTTTGGCATGGGAGTTTACTGGGATATAAATTTTGGACAGAGACTTGCTACGAACCAATCAAATGTTAGGGAATTGTGTAAATATTTCTGTGCTGGAATTATTATACAGTTATAACTTACTCAGAAAAACAAGGTATGCCGTTGTTGCCTTCAATTATAATTTTCCAAGTCCGATAACATGCAGTGTTGGTGTGGGGGATACATACGTTTTTGTCTGTAGCCGATTTCATCAAAATTGCAAAGTATACTTATCTAGCAAAGTATACTTTGAGGGAGTAATCCTCTATTTTTCCTGAAATGCATTATTTCATATAGAACTAACCACTGCATAATTATATTTTATGATCAAAAGTTTGCAGAATTATTATACTGAATTTAATGGCTGTGATAATGTAATAAATTCAATATGATAAAAATTCATAAATTTATTCTTAAATTGAAAATTTCTCCCTCAAAGTGTACTTAGCAAGATAAGTATACTTTGCAATGTTGGTGAAATAGGCTACTGAAAAACAACCCTCTAGTTATGTGCTCATTTCAATAAATAGTTTGAACAACGCGTCTTTTACCGAATGCATTGTTCATAATTATGAGATCAGCCATGATTTTTTAGCTTAGAAGATTTTTCAAGAAAGCTATTTATAAAGATTGTGATATCATGTGTTTATCATGATCCATATTTGAATTCTACTCCCCACCCATGCGGCGTCTGTGCCCAATGTCAAGGTCAAATTACATGTACATGTACTTTGAAATTTACCTTCTTTTTTTTTTTTTGGATTTAGGTTAAAGTTTTTAAGAACACTATCTCTGAAACCGCTTCGCCAATTCACTCGAAACTTCACATGTGTGTTATCATCATCCATATATTCCTTCTATGCCCAACCTGTGCGGCCCCTGTGCCCAATGGCAAGGTCAAATTACTTTGAAATTTACCTGAAGATTTTTAAGTTCGGTTAAAGTTTGTAAAACACTATGTCTCTGAAACCGCTTCGCCAATTCACTCAAAACTTCACATGTGTGTTTATAATCATCCATATGTTCATTCTATACCCAACCCGTGCGACCCCTGAGCTCAATGTCAAGGTAAAATTACTTTGACATTTTACATTAAAGTTTTTATGAAAATTTGGTCAAAATTTTTACATATACACGTACTATATCTCTGCAACCGCTTCACTGATTAACTTAAAACTTCACATGCGTAGAATGTGTATGGGTTAAAGCTTTTTTTTGCATTAGCGGGCGCGACATGTGGTCATCTAGTTCTATATGTATGATTATCTATATTTTATCCCGTCAACACAGTGCGTATGTGAAAATAAAAAACATGTTTTGACAGCATTTTAGAATCATTTCCATTGAAAATGATTCTAAAATGTTGCCAAAGCATGTTTTTGATGAGAATTATCGAAGAAAATAAATAAACAGGATTATTCTGATTTCAGGGCTGAATATATATTTTTTATTGTAAATATTCAGTTCTGATTTTGGGATTTTACCCCCATTTGTACATGTACTTGTATAACATACTTCTCTGATGTTAAGTTTAGTGACGGACACACGGTCGGTCGGTCGGTCGGTCGGACGGACACGCGCACGCACGCACGCACGCGCGCGCGCGCACGCACGCACGCACGGTCGGTCGGTCGGTCGGGAGGTATAACTATGCAAAAGGTCAAAATGACAATGTCATCGGAATCACAGTCATTCGGTGTGTTTTGGGCTTTCATTAGTATAACTCTATATATATATATATATATATGAACAAGGCTTCTAACTTTGGTCGGACACGACCTCGTATCATTCCGCGATTTTATTAACGCTAATGTGAATATTTTGACGGAAAGTGCACATGTTCATTTGAAAAGTATTGTTATCTTGCTAAAATAACATAGTTAGAACTTATTTATACAAATAATATCGAATTACATCTCTTTTTCCTAGGTCGGACACAACCTCGTATCACAACAAATAATGTGTTTAAGGCTCTAACGTCATTATTGTAGTGGCAAGTTCATATGATCATTTGAGAAGTATCAATATCCTGCAGAAATACATAGAATGCATAGAAAATTACAATTTTAAGCATGTTATTTTGTTATGATACTAAAGTTAGAACCCTTGTTCATATATAAAGAGTTATACAGATGAAAGCCGAAACACACCGAATGCCTGTGATCCGAATGACACACTGTAGTTAGCCAATAATGTGAGGAAGCTACTTGTCAAGTTTGGTATAGGTCAGGCTAACATGTAAGAATGTATATACAATAGTTCGACCAAGGTCACTCGTATTGGCGTAAGTTCTAACGCGTATACGGTCAATGTCATGATAATGACGGTTCGTGATCGCAAAGCACCCACGCGTGTCTTGAAGTAGTCGTCCGTCAGTTTTACAGTGGAACCTCTCTAAGCCGGACACACTGTAGACCTTCCAGGATGTCCGGTTTAGAGAGGTTCCACTGTAGCCGTGTACACATCATACATGTGAGTAGCAGGAAACCCGGTGCATGTAGATACCATTTTAAAAATGTCTAATTCCCGCGTCTGGTGATCCTTGCTGTCATATTCGCAGTGTATGCGTTTTTACCGCAGTTGCTAGAATATGACCAACCAACCCGAATTAATCATTTTCTGGCTCGGAACTAACATCAGAAAATCAGGGTTAATATTTCGTCAGTCATTAAAGGCACTGGATCTCAGATATGCCTACTGTCTGTTTCACGAAACCTGCATAAATTTTACGGCCATATGAACAATGCAAAAATAGTATTTTTTTGGATAAATATTAAATTTTATCAAAATTTGAGAAGGAACTTTCTTTTTATTTCCTGTAATTTGGTCAAATATTGATTTTATTAACGAAAAATTGGTTTGTCTATAGGAATTTATCATGGGGGAAAAGGAGGTAGAGGATTTGTGGGAGGAGTCAGAAAACGTAAAAATTTGCAATGATCTAACGAAGAAAACAAAAGTTAAATTTTGAAAATCGGTCTAGTATTTCTGAAATTATAAACATTTCCCCATGAAACTGTTTTTTCGCAATAAAATCAATATTTGACCAAATTTCACGAAATAAAAAGAAGTCTCATTCTTAAATTTTCCTTCAATTTAATATTATCGAAAACATTGTTTTCGAATTGTTTATAGCCGTAAAATTTGGAAAGCTTTCGTGAAACAGACAGTAGAAAGTGATGACACAGATTGGGAAAAAAAGTTCATTGTAGATTTGTATCGTATTTCCAATTTGGACATACAGTACATGTATAATTCAAAGTGCATGATCACGTGGTTACAACAACAACAACGTCGCCCACTCCAAAGTAAGTATTATTCGATATTTTCATTAATATGCAACGGATTTTGATGAAATATGGCGCAGCAAACGCGTCTTCATGAGCTGCATTTAGTGGTCTATGGAGTTTGGAACAGACTTATGTCGTTTTTGCGAAGAATCGATTTCCGTGTCGGAGATCGATTCTTCGCAAAAACGACAGAAGTTTGGGCGAAAATACAGAGACCACCAAATGCAACTCATGAAGACGCGATTTCTGCGCCATATTTCATCAGAATTCGTCACGTAATAAGGACACTATAAAATAATACGTACTTTGAATCGGTACTTGTTGTTAGTACCACGTGATCATTACACCTTGTAATTCCCCTGGAACAAATCGGGAATTGGTAACAGAATGTCTATAATACTGAATTATAAGTATCATTATTAGCCGATCTATTTATAGATCGGCTAATATATTGGTTATCCATCGAATTCTGAAAAAGTTTGTAGCAACCCTTTTCTCCGCTATTCGGTAATCTACGAACGCGAATTTTTCTGTATCACTTCCAAATTGCATCAACCGATAAAGTTTGCATACGCAATTTTGAATACGTAATGAGCTGAACGCCGGAAGAGATTTAACCCGGAAGTTATTGTTGTTGAAGTCCATAGTTGGCTCTAATGGCCATATACGCCAACATACGCCGATTATTGGGCTAATTTAAAGCTTTTATTTATTAAACAGAACAAGTTTCAGCCACGTATAATCGCGTAAAATGTGTTTATTCGGCTAATGTATAATCGACCTCTGCTCAAAATCTCCTTACTAGCAACCCCAGCATTTTTGGGTTTATCCCAGCATCTCGGGTTTATCCCATTGGATCGCGTATGCGCGTCATTTAACGCTAGTTAATATTCACAAAAATGTCCACCAATCAAAACGAAGAATTGCCCTTCATAGCCAACTTTGATTTGTTTACGTATCATGCAGGGATGGCAGGGATGCATCCAGCACGCGCGATTGCGGCAATCCCCCTTAATTATTGTCAATGCCGCAAATTATTGATTGTCTTGCGCCCGACATCGCGCAAAAAATCATGGATGGGGCACATTAGGCCAATCTGGGCATGTGCCTGCATACGCAGGAGCTTGCGTCTATTTTTAGATGACACTGTAACCGCTAGATATATATAGCCCTGGTAGCTCCGCCCACTCGAGTGCTGCCACAGAATTCGGACAAACACACAATGACTACAACTTTGTGTATTGCGGAGTGTAATTTGTAGATAAATAGAGCATACAGTACAGGTGTTACGCTGGAATATTTCGCAACATAATGGTGACAACAAAACATTGCTGCTATGGCATTGCTGCTATTGGATGGATTTGGGAACGGGTTTCCAAAACCTGCACAAAATCGAGAAAAATATCAACGCGGTACAGAACTGTGGTCGAAAATAGTTTACCATTGACAATGTTACCAGAGACACCTACATATGTTCGATGCGCTTTACCCTGATTTGATCGGCTAATAACATCATGCTCTGCATGACTTTTCATTTGAAGTATTATACACATGCTTTTCAATTGATGATAACTAATTTAGTTTATTTAAATTAATTATGCTAGCGTCCATAATGGTAACTTATTTTTAAATACATGTATCATTTCAGAACAAAAAAAAGTAAAAAATAAAATCATAATTTCGAAAGTATTCCCTATCCAAATTATCTTTACTGCTTGCTACAGTTTCTGATAGTATGTACTTGAACATAACGCAAGTCTATGAGAATGTGATCAAACACAATGGCGCTAATGATTGACATGTCAGTTACTATATAATGTGCATGAAGTGGAAAAACAACCAATTTTTTATATCAGATACTTCATCCGAGATACGCTGCATCTCAATAGAGAACAGTGTATGCCCTGATCAGACTGCGCGGATACATCGGCGCAAATGTATCCTCGCTGTCTGATCTGGAACTACACCGACCGCAAACGCATTACTGTCTGTTCCACGTTTTGCTGCCGACGAACTTTTGGCTATTAAACACATTAAATATAAAAGATATTTAAAAGTAAGTACTTTTTTATCAATAACAAAAAGTCACCCCCCCAAAAAAAATTTCATTTCATGAAATTCTATCAAATATTCATTTTATTGCGAAACAAGAGTGCCGTAAGTCACAAAATACGCCCGTCGAATATGGGCCAGACAGCGAAGATGCAGAAATGTGAAGCTGTCACCAAGGCAAGAAACATTAATGAGAATTTGAAACTCTATAGCATTATTTCTTCATCTCGTTGTGCTAAACATGTACACTAATGTAGGCAGAGATGTGTAGAGTAGAAATGATATAGAATTGGATACAAAAATGTACAAAAAATGGCTAAGTTAAAAAGGTGATATTTTTGTTAAAAAATATTTTTTTTCGGCATAAAAACACAAAGGTGCACATCTTCAATATGTGTAGAAGACGTGTGTATAGTTTCAGATTGATCAACAGAACGGTTTCAGAGGAGTTGTGTACACAAACTCTGTACCCTATATGGAATTGTATAGAAAAATGTAGAAAAGATCGCTAAGTTAAAAAGGTACGGAAGCATGGAGGGGACGTGTGTGGTTTTTAATTTATTCTCGGTATTTTTCGCGCCCGACCAATCTTTATCTCGTGCGCACGACATCTTATCTCGTGCGCACGACGATTAGTCGTGCGACATCTTATCTCGTGCGCACGCATCTTATCTCGTGGCACGACATTATGTCGTGCGCACGACATCTTATCTCGTGCGCATGAGATAATTATGTCGTGCGCACGACATCTTATCTCGTGCGCACGACATCTTATCTCGTGCGCACGACATAATTGTCCAATCACAAAAGACTACCAATATGGCAGACACTTTCTAATTGGTCAGTTATCTCGTGGCCACGACTTATTATGTCGTGGCCACGAGATAATCAACCAATCAGAAGACGGGTTACATCCACGAATTAACGTGTTGTTGTTACTGCACTTTCCAAGTATTTTAATGAGCTTTGGGTTTGAGGTCGGAAATATAATATATGCGGAACACCCTTATATTGTGATGGAGCATCCTTATATCGTGGTGTAACTTCCCTATGTTGTGCTTGAACTTCTTTATATTGTGATGAAACTGCCTTGTAACGTGGTGGGATCGTCTTATATTGTAATTATAATGTGCTGGAACATCTTTATAATGTGATATACCTGTCTCATATTGTAATGAAACATCCTTATAATGGTCCTACATGCTTATGTTGTGCTAGAACATGCTCATATTGAGCTATGATCGGGTTAATGGTGTGATGCTTTATTTGAACTGCCATATTTCAGTTAAATAAAACATGATGCCAGAGACACATACATTTTATCACACGTGTATACGGCTGACAATTAAAATAATAAAACTTGCAAATACGAGAAGTAACAGCAAAAGACAACCCAATCATAGTATAGGAATTTTCCACCACCCTATAAGGAATGTTTCATCACGATGTATGGAATGTTTCGTCACAATAAATTGCAGTTTCACACCAAATATAAGGAGTATAATCACAATATAATCCTACTGTTCAACCACATTTTTTAACATTTTTACGGCGGTGTCGTCACAATTTACGGCAGTTTCCAATCAATTATAAGACGGGTTTTTTTTTATCACAATACAAGATTGATACAGCATGCCATGCATAGCCATCTATATGTTCATTCTACACACAACCCATGGTGCCCTAATCCTCGCGGTCAATGTCATATAGAATTCACACTTTTTTTTTCCAAATATCAGTGCAAGCATCAGTCGGGTTATACTTTATTTGTTGTAATTTAATATGAAATGATAAGTGGTAAGTCCGATACCTTTATAAAAACAGCATTTTTGGTGGCCATTTTGAAGAAATTCCAAGGACCTATACACACATATGTGTATATTTCCTTGGAAAATCCAAGAGTTACTTGTACCTCTGGTGAATTTATGTTCATGTTAGTGTCACCAGTATGTTTCTTGCCCCTTAAAATGTATATATAGGAAGTGAAATAACCGCCTTATGTTATTTGGAGGCCGATATCTTAATAAAACATTATTTTTTGGTGGCCATTTTGAAATAATTGTTCTATAAAATTACCCAATGGCCTCAACGTGAGGCTCCACACATATCATTGTATCCCCCGACGACGAAAGTCCATTGTATCCCCCGACGACGAAAGTCGGGGGATACTATGGATTTTACGTCGTCACGCCGCCGCGTCCGCGTCCGCCGCCGCGTCCGCCCGTTCGTCTTTCCCGTTCGGAGTCTAACTCGAATACCGTATGGAATATTTTGACGAAACTTCACACATGCATACATATCGACACAAAGGTGTTTCGCGCGCAAGAACCATAACTCTCGCATTACTATTGTTTTAGTTATTTCCCTTTGTTCGTTTTTGGCGGTGGCTGAAGGGGGGATACACTGCTGTCGTTTATCGACTGTCGTTCTAGTTCTCCATGGCACCCAGTACCACTCAGCCAAACAATCAGCTATGGTGTATTTTTTGAAAGTCAACCCTTATCTTGCCCGGACTAATGACCACGTCTCTCTCGAAAATGCAATGTTTGGCGGCCATCTTGGATTGGTCTTGAACGCTTTTTGATTGCTCGAAGTAAAAATGTCATGGATTACATACCATCTATTATACAATGTAGCTGATCACAAAAAACTAGTTTTAATGTAGTTAAATCAGACAGTGAGTTGAAAGACATGGAATTTTTTCACTTAAAAATTTAGTTTTTGGCGGCCATATTGGAATTTTCACGATATTGAAAGCTTCATAGTATTGTATGTATACGATACTAGTTTGACGTACAAAATCCACTTACATTGAGCCGAAAAAATGGCAACCCGATTTATTTTTTTAATTTTAGGGTATATACAACACAAAAAACCCACGAATATCAAAGTCTACCTCTAGGGCCCACGGAAACAACTATTTTGACCATAACCCTACAGTGCCGTAGCTGCCACCACGGCAGCACGGCGCTGCCGTGGCAATATTTTGGCCTGTTTCAGTTGCTGTTTATCCCCTTCACTGATCATTAATATTAAAGTGTGAAATCGTCGCCTAGGCGTCCGGAAATCGGATCTACGGTGATTGCCAGGGTCGGATGCAGGGGTGTGGCGTAGGTGACGTACGCCACCCCCCGCCCCCAGCCCCCCACCCCTCGCCTATGTTTGATGAAGCAATGATTTTTGTTTACTCAGATTAGAAAAGCTATCAGTATTTTGTTCTCAAATGTCAGGAAAATGCATCTGAGGCACTTACATTTTCTAAATAATTTTCTGGGGGAGGACCCACATACCCCCCATCCACACCTACGCCCCCTCCCAACCCAGTATTTTGTTATCAAATGTCAGGAAAATGCATCTGAGGCACTTCAATTTCGTTAATCTGGGGGAAGGACCCCCATACCCCCTACATACGCACCCCACCCTTTATTCAAATTCAGGATCCGGGCCTGTCCACTGCCTTGGCACTATTTTACACGCCGCTACGGGCCTGCCCTATGCACAATGTACTAGCGCAACATCTAGAGCGGCCGCCGCGAACGTGTATGATACTATATATGGGTAGCTAAACCTCCGTTTTCCGTACTCAATATTATAAAATACTTATAGGTAGCCTGTATATTATGAGTTACAAAATCCACTTTACATACTTGACTCAAACTTAAAATATTGCTATGTACCGTAACATGATAATATATATACACAAGAAGAAATGGTATGCTATTTTTAGCAGATAATTAACATATAAAACTCCAATGCGCCGTGTGAAATCTCCATTGCGCCATGTCAAATCTCCAATGCGCCGTGAAATCTACAATGCGCCACGGCCGTATGTTATTTTATATAGGCATTTTTATATTGATAACGTCAAGTCAACTTTACATATGTACATTCACTAAATATAGTATTGAAATGTAAGAACATACTATATACAAGAAGAAAAACTTAAGTTTACTCCTCGTATTTAGAAGAAAGCTCGCATATAAACCTCCAATACGCTGGGAAATCTCCAATGCCCCGTGCGCACTTTAGTCATACCCGTTTTCCGCAGTTATCCCCCTTGACAAATGAAACAGCCATTTGTCTTTATACCGCCGTCTAAAGCAGATGATTTCGAGCAGTTGCGCGCCTGTATCTGTGTTACAGCTGCATTTCGTGGGTTACTATAGACATCTCATATGACTGGGCTACATTCGTAGTTCGTAGTAGATGTGTATATACCGCTGCATTCGTAGTTGGTAGTAGTCGGTAGGTATCAACTCAACTGCCGCGCTGGTGGGAAACCCAATTCCCGACCGTACCCATTTTCCGACCGCGCTCATAAACGCTTGTTTTTTTATTTTGTTCACACATTTTTTGTTTTGGTCATCAAGGTGCACTTTTCCAGTTGTTGTACAAAACGATTACGGATTAGCGAGAAAATTCAGTACAATATTATTTATTTTCATTTGTTTATGCTCCATTCTTTCCGGTCTAAACTAAACTCCTAGTGGGGAAACCCCATAAGATGGTCTACCCTGGTCTTATTGAGCGCCTGGTGTTAGTGAGTCATTTACTTATGTCATCACCGCCGGTGAGTACGCCACCTATCGGCCCTTTTCGCTTCAATAAATCAACATCCGGAAGTGAGTCTGTTACACAAACCATGTAAAAAGTATTAGGATATTATTCAAGTACAAACATTGGCAACCTGAAAATACATCGTATTTTAACTTGATTCCTACGGCGATTATATCACACATGTCACAATTGCCAATTGCTAACTGGGGCCAATCAGCAACGTCATTACGTAGCGTGTTTAATCACGTGAGCAACTGACATTCATGGATAAATGAATCAGATTTCCTTTCTTTGCATTAGATAGGGAAAATTGCTGGAGGGTGTAAATATTAAACCGATAAATGAATTTTCAAATGGTTTGGAACAAATGTTTGTCATGATGAGACGTGTTGCGATCAATGACACCGGATATATGTTCATGGTCAATGTCTCAGTTCATGGTCATGTGAAATTTATGTTTCGAGTTACTTCTGTATATAATAATACAAGCACTACAAGTACAACACTATAACACAATGTTGCAAATATGCCCCAAATACGTTTTCAGGGTGGGAATGTAGATTACATTGCTTTATAATTATGTCCATGGATATATAAGACTACACAATATATTTTAACCCTTATGATGGAGCTAAATAAATACAAATTTAGATCCAATCAAAACTGCTAGGTGTCATTTGATCAAAATTGGAGGCATGGCCAGATTTGGTGGCCATATTGAATTTATGTCAATTGAAACATCAACAAGTATGATGTGAAACATCTCACAATTGATGAAGGAATTACATTAGTATGTTTTGTGTGATAAAAGCTATAAGTTATGTGCTAGTGGCAATAAGTTTTAGCACACTGGAAAATCAATCTTGGATTTCGGTCACTTTGACCACTTTCATCAGCAATTTTTTTTATTACTACCACCCGTATAGTAAGTGGGATAGGTATATGTAGGTATATGTATCAAAAAATGGCATCAAACCTTGGTGCCAATGAAGGGGTAGTGAAGTGTATGTTTTAGCAGATAGACAAAAATGGGGCTCCGTCTATTATGATCATTCCTGTGATATCTTCGTTATTATACCCCCGGCGGTATATAG
>CM055277.1:46532947-46693509 GCA_029237695.1 Conchocele bisecta
GGTCAAATCTGAAATTTGACCACTACTTGACCCCCGTGGCCCCGCCCATTTCATGGGGTCATCATTTTAAGTATGAAAGAGCATTGACTATCAAGTATTTCTGCCAAGTTTCGTCGAAATGGGTCTGGCGGTTCGTGAGAATATTTTTTTTAAGAATTTTACCTACTTTTCTCCGGCGGTAATCTTGGATATGCGACACGTCCATTTTAACAAATCTGAAAAGGAGTGACCCATAGACCATCCACGTGAAGTTCAACATCGGCACGGCGGTTCAGAAACAGAAGAGATCTGAAAATGTTGACGGACGGACGACGGACGGGCGAAGAGCGGTAACAATAGCTCACTTCAGACTTCGGCTCAGGTGAGCTAAAACATGCCATTTAAGCCAAAAATTCCCTCTAAACGAATATTGAAATAAAATCTTTATATAAATAAATACAGTTTTTAAAGTGAACGTACCATCGTCGGCGGAGGGCGGGCGGAACTTCTGGCAGACGTTGCACACGTTAACGCCGACGTCATTAATGACGGTACATGACGGGCACTGCCATGACCCCTCACCTGAAACATACACCTGACTCATTTGCGGTGGGTACACTATTTACCCCGTCAACACAGTGCGTATGTGCCGTGAAACACGGTGTCGTGAAACATTTTTGATATCCAGTCAATACTATTTTTGCATTTTACAGCCATTTGTAGGTGTTGACGGGATAAATAGAATAGTAGGTTAGTGCCGTGAATGGGAAAACATATCTGGCGCGGCACGGAAACGGGATGTGCTCGGCAGAGCCTCGCCCATCCCGTTTCCTGAGCCTTGCCAGATATTTTTCCCATTCACGGCACTAACCTACTATTCTCTATATACCGCCTGTGCTAATCATGCCAATATTTGTCAATTTCTTTGTTTCAAAATACTTGAATATTGCGCTGGAAATCAAGCAGATTGACTGGGTGAGCTTCCTAAGATGTTGCTACTAGATCAGGTCTCAGAGAAAATTTATTTTTTTTTTATTGCTTGATTATGTTTTGTGAAGTTTTTATTGCCAATATAAGTTCGGAAACGTCGATTACATGTATCTGGGCAAGATTAACGCCGACGGTCGAGTATAATACGTCATTCGCACCTGGCTTTTTAGCCCCGTTTCAATATACTGTGGAACCTCTCTAAACCGGACACCCTGAGAGGTATCAGGGTGTCCGGTTTAGAGAGGTTTCATTGTATAGATCTTACGATGTCGACATCGGCAGATGATAGCAGTTTATTTTCCGGTGTATATGTACTTTATTGCCTAACAATTGCACCTTCAGTTGCTTGCTGAAATGTTTATTAAGAAAATGTAGCTGAAAACCGCTCTAAGAAGCAGGTGCTTGTGACACCACATTTTCTGTAAATACATTTTATGAAAAATGTTCTTATGTACAAAAACGCATGACGTGTCTCAAACGTCGCAAGGTCCCGTTTGTTAACCACGTGATATATCAGCGAGGCTATCAGAGCTCCAGTTAAGGTGCGTAATTTGGAGGTAAATTTCTTATTTCTCCATCAAAAATGGCAAGTTGGGAGTGCTTTAGAATCGTCTCAATGAAATGAACAAAATTTCACCCCAAGTTGGTCAAATTACGCACCTTAACTGGAGCTCTGGCTATGTGATTGTATACCTTAGAAGTGGAGTGATTTTGTTTCATTAACATTAAGTACACAATTAACTATATTTTCCATAAATGACATCAAACATTGACCAAAATGTTCCGTAATCGAAATTGCTATGATATTTTCGTCAAATTTCGACATCATTTACAGTGTTTGTAAATAGTTTTGATAAAAATAGCACATCTTCTTATGTACAAAACTACATAGCTTATCTCAATTAGTTGTATGGTCGTGACACCAGTCCAGTCCCCCCCCCCCCCCCCCACCCCCCCCCCCCCCCCCCCCCCCCCCCCCCCCCCCCCCCCCCCCCCCCCCCCCCCCCCCCCCCCCCCCCCCGAGAGTAACGATTTTCTTTAGCTCTAAAATGCGCCAGAACGCAGGAAATAGGATGTAGATAAATGTATCAAAACTATTCTCGAGGGCATACCACCGGATCCCACCCCCAACCCCACCCCCCCCCCCCCCACCCCCCCCCCCCCCCCCCTCCCCCCAGCTAACATTCTCTCGAGCATAAGGCATCACGGGACGGTTCAAGACAGGCAAAATTTACCATTTTTCTGAAGGCGGCGGGCGAATGAATAAAACCACTGCCTCTCGCAATGCTCTTGCGACAAATATTCAAAAAATACTCGCAACAGGAGTACAAATCACATGCCACAATACAAATGCAGTCAACGCCTCAGATGACTATAAAACATTTTTTTTAATTACCCCACCCACCTAATTTTGACCAGAAATGTAAACATGACTGACTTTCCTGGATTTGTTTTCACGAAAGTATGTATGAGGCACAGACGTTTTGCTATATCTTATTATATCATTTGCAAGACCACACCATTGCCTGAAAATGATTTCAAAGCGGGGTAATAACCACCTCAATTTTTCGCTACAAATGCCCGAAAAAATACGTCAAATTCTGGCTCAAAACAGTACCTTCAAAACAGCATGGCGGGCGCCATTTTGATGTAAAAATCAAGCAGAGCTGACCTGGAGTTTCGTAGAATTATGAAATACTCTAAGAAATACACCTAGTCAAACCTCACAAAGTCCAGAAATATTCATAAACCTATTTTTCTAGACACACTGGTGTAACTTGCAGGGTCTGTAGCGAAATATGAAGGAAATCGTCTACCCCCTTTTTGATACTAGCTCCACCACTATCCAGTGAGACCTAAAGTAAACTATTTCAATTAAAAGGTCCCGCCCCCCCCCCCCCCCCCCCCACTCCAAACCCGAAATACTGGATCCGCCTCTGCACATATTTCATAATGTATAGGCATGTGTGCTGTCGCGATGTGTATTATTACGTCAGATGAGAAAATAAGCACGACTTGGCCTACATTAAGTCCTTTAAAGTGCCGTCAAATCTAGTGTTTGGGCTAAATACAGGTCATGTTTTCCATTTACATTCTGGACGTCGGCGTGACGTAAATACGAATTTGACCATCGTGACTTGGTGGAAATCCGAAGCTTTCATATTCACCACAGAAAATATAGTTGTTAGAATAATGTAAATACTACGCAAACGCAAGAATATTTTTTTATTTACTATCCAACATTAAAAATTGGCATTTAAACTTTTTACCAGCGATCCGAAATTGGTTGTTATTAAGCGTCCAAGAATGATTGATGCGGGAAAACCCCCTGGTAGAGGCTACATCGTCTTTAAAAATAATCCCGTGTCATCTGTGAGTCAAATGCAAACTCACTCTTGATTTTTTAGTCTAAGCATTAAAAAAAATTAGGGTGGAAATGTTCAACCACAAAATGGCCGCCAAATTCAAAATGGCCGCCATAATAACAATAATAAAATTAAAATTAAAAGAAGTTCATTAATTAATATTCATTTCTAACCAGTTTTAAAATTATGATACGTTATACTTTGTAATAGCCATTGGTATTAATACATTAATGCATTTAGGATCAATTGCAGTTTTCCCTATTTGGAGAAAATCGCAACTTAATGTTTTTACCGTGCATCATAAATCAAGTCGTTGAGTACAGTAAGCAGGAACCTTGCAGTCACTAGCACGTTGTGACACATAATAACTGTACGATTTTGATTTATCTGGGCCCGGTTGTTCAAAACACCAGTTAGCTTAACGGACTGTTAAATCCTTAACGGACTGGACTGTTAAATCCTTAACTGAATGGTTAAAATCTATGTTAAAACCTTAACTGAATGGTTACAATCTCAGTTAAAACAGAGATTTTAACCATTCAGTTAAGGATTTAACAGTCCGTTAAGCTTGAGTACAGTAAGCAGGTACCTTGCAGTCACTAGCACGTTGTGACACATAATAACTGTACGATGTTCATTTATCTGGCTGATATACATGTAATGTCATATTTTGGAATTAAATACTAGTAATGAGACTAAACTATTGGCTCTGTTTGAACATCTGGTAAATACTTAATTTAACGTATGCCATAAGTGCAATAGAGAATATATACTGGTTTGTAATCTGTTTCAAAGGTTTCCTGGGTGTTAAACGTATTGTAACCATACCAATTAATATTATGACATTAACACTATGCATGCAATATGTTTGAAAACGTGCATGATAACAACTATACCATATTCTTTCAAATATCAATGCATATTACAACTCATGTATTTATTATATATACTCAATAGCAACCACTAGTTTATGCCATATGTATTCATACTTATATAATAGTAACGAGTATTCTTAGATGTTCATCATATTGAACAAATAACAAACTCATGTTTTATACGACTTCATCACATGTGTGTTCATAAATTGTACATATCATTGCAGTTCATTTACTAATTAAGTTTAGAGCTCCAGATAAGCTGCGTATTTGCTTAAATACCCAATTAAAATTGCCGAAAACCCAATTGAAATCAGAAGTAGCGAGTATCAAAAAGCAATACAAATTCTGTGGTAGCTTTATCATGCTGCAGAAAACAATAAACATACTACAAATATAGCATATTTTTCTTATTTTCCATAAAAACACATCTTGGTATTTCATATTGATTCCCGAGTTGTTCTGTGCAGAATCCGAGTACAGTGCGACATGTTTGATGGCTGCTTGCAAACATTTCAAATGCGCAATCATTACTGATCCATTTGCTGGTTTCATCCCAAATGTAACATGCGTCATTATATATTACCAGTCCTTTCCTTCGATTGTAAAATAATGACTTTGTTATATGTCTGTATCAGCAGGTGTCAACATATTTGTCTTTTCCTTTCCATTATAGGCAATGTACGTCTCAGAAGAAGGTTTGTGAAAAGAATAGTGGTACTCATTATGAACAATCTGTTGATATGTAATTAACGATACAGGGTTCAGTCCATGTTCCGCATATTTTCAATACAATACATTCGTTTCAGCAGCTGATACGTCTTTTCTGGATAATACACACTTAGGGAATCCTTAATTTCGTAATTACTTTCCATCACAGGGAATGAGTATATGTGTGTTTTATATGAGCGAATACAATATCAGGTGTTTTATTCACTGGATCGTGCCTTTGCCTAATATCTGTTCCGGCGAATGAGCCATGTGCTTTTACAAGCATGTGTTGAGACGATGAGATAAATTTACCAAATAAACACATGTGTATTGTTAGCAGATTACAATATCATGTGTTGTTCTATTGGTGGGATTATTTTTGTACATACTTTCGTATCAAATATAAATAGTTTAGTAATTGATGATTTTATAAACGCTCATCGGAATGGACATCTACCCTAACCCATACACTCCTCTGGCGAATTTGGACAATATGACTACGGCTATGCACTAGTCAATTTGATAATATGCATATTCATACTTCGAAACTGGCAACGCTATCTCTACACTTAAATACACATGTGTATCCTGCTGGTGCCAGCTTACTACTGAGAGAAGCTTCTGTATGATATTGCTGCCTATCTAGTGTATTCATATACCTCTTTGTACAGTTATATCTACGAGACATATGCATCACTACAATAGCAACTTTGTTCTTCATAAATGGGTAAAATAATATAGAAATAATGTACAATGGTGTAGAAAGTTATCAACACCATCAAGGCAACAGTGAATAACATTGTTGCATCGTATACAGCAAATTTTGCATATACATCATGTACAATTTTGTCTATTTTCTCATGGATAATTCCAATACAATATATATAGAGCAACAACTATGTATCCATCTGTCCATTGTGGGAAACAAATCATAGGATGTCGATAGTTAAATCAGTGTGTTTTGTATAAACATGGTGATATTATTTATTTCTAAGCGGCCATTTGGAAATTGAATTTGGTTCTAAGTATATGATCTGATACACAATTTATTGCCGTATTAAGGATATGTCATTATACAAGTGTAATACCTAGCTTTAGACGTCAAATTACATCATATATGTATATTTCTATCATGTTTGGCGGCCATCTTGAATTTGGTAGCCATATTGGATTTGAAAAAAAATGTCCACCATATTTTTTAAACCTCTGTAACATAAACGATCCAGTACAAGTGAAAGTTTTACATTTGACAAAGGTTCACCGCTATTACCACTGACTAATACTTTGCTGCAGATACGACACAAAGAGAAACCGCGTGAAACTCTTCAAATACTTTATTACAAGATATGTCCAGCGTTACACACTTCTATATAATCATCATACACACTGTAATACTTTAACACGCGATATACGCGCATGATAAGTAAAAACTAGAAATTGTGTCATGGATATGCCCCCATGACATACTGAGATTGTTTGTTTGTTTGTTGGGGTTTAACGGCCTATCAACAGCTAATGTCATTTGAGGCCGGGTCAATGGGTTTAGTACTAAATACCTTATATTACCTGTACAAGTACATGTACATGTTCAAGTACATGTACCAATGGGGGGGGGGGGGATATCCCAAAATCAGAACTGAATATTTACAATAAAAAACTATATATTCAGCCCTGAACTAGAGTGTGTGTCAAAAAAGGAACATTTTAAATTTACTTAAATTTGTCTACATTTACTTAAAAAGTCGTTTGAGAAAGTCTTACACACTTTTTGACGTAAGAAAATGGCTAAGTGTTTCAGCACCATTTTGAAGGCCACACATGTCAAGGTCATGTCATTGGTGGTGTGATTGCGTCACACATGAGTGAATTAACTGTCCAAATAGTAAAGCAATCCTTCAATATTGAAGATATTAACTGATGGAGTCTTACAAACTTGTCGACATAACAAAATTGCTATACATGTAGATGTGTTTCAACGACATTTCGAAGGTGACAAAGGTCAAAGTCGTGTTAATGGTGGCACGGGTGTGTGACAAATGTTCAGGTGATTCAAGTGTCCAAGTATTGAAGCAATCCTTCGCGTAATATCGAATATATTACATGTTGAAGAAGATCTTACAAACTTATGGACGTAACAAAATGGCTAAATGTTTCAGCGACATTTCGAATGTGACAAAGGTCAAGGTCGTATTAATGTTGGAGCGAGTGTGTGACAAATGTTCAGGTGATTCTCATAGGGGGCATAATAACCGAATTTAACAATGTGAGAACAGGCCCATACACAATAATTAATTTAGTTGGTGCGTTATTGACAGCGCGAAGGGCCAAACAATGTTTTTCCACATCCACGGACAGACCTCGGCAGATTAAATCTTTCACCCCTAAATAACTGGAATGTATCTTGATATGTTAATGCTGCAACCAATCCAATCATCACACAATTATTTACAGACCAGTACATTTATGAACATGGGGAGTTTTTGTTCTTAAAATTATGAAAATTACTTACAAAAAGTGCAGATCCTGATGAGACGGCTCATCTGGATCTACAATTGTTGCCAATACCACCATACAAGCCAGTGGTGTTGAAAGGGCTAGGGTCCGCACCCCCTCTGCGTACGGGCCTGGAGTACTGAATGTTATCGCGTCCAAGTGTCCAGTCAAAACAAGTTTTTCGTGAATACGCATGGCGAGTGCATCCGTGCGAACAGTGAATGCTATAATATATGTAGCAAAACTAGCGTTATACTAACCCTAGTTATTTTTTTGATAATAATATTTTTTTTTCAGGAAACCAATACAAATATTCAGTTAAATGCTTGTTTCCTAACTAATATCCCACGTCTGAGTCCCAGTACCTTTAATAAGCGGTTTCGTCATGACGATGGCAGTACCACCTGCGCTAAACTTGCCAATATTTGTCCAATTATCAATTACAAAATACTCTACTATTCTGCTTAAAATCAAGCAGCGTGAAGCCCGAGCCGGAGCTGTCCTATAGTATAGCTCAGGCAATCAAACGGTTTGAATGCGCGTTAGCTTTGTCAATAGACGTTCAGAAACGTTGATAATTTAGGCAAGATTAACGCAGGCGGTTGTGTAACATAGTTTATCACATCTTTGACACATTTCCGAGTGTTGTTTCTGTATTAACACTAGACATAGCACTATAGCAAAGAAAATAATAAATGAAAAAAGTCAGATAAAGAAAAATAGAAGTTAAACATGATATAGAGACATGGCATGTTAGTCTATATTAACACAGCTCGTGTACAAGGTATGTGCATGAGGATGTGATAAATCAGTTAGAACCGAGATCACGTTTGTCCGCATGAAGCTCGCGGATTATCTCCTCGTACATGTGGACGAACCGTGATCTAACGTATACACATATGGCTGTACTTACAGCTATTTATCGATGTGCTCCTTTCAGCAGTAGCCATTGTATTATCGTGGATCTCATCAGATTTTACAGCTTTTAATAACACCGCACAACCATCTGGCCAGTATCGCGTCTTGGTAGATAATGAAATTCCTCGTAATCCTAAAATACAACGCTTGCATATAGGACACAGGCAGGCAATTGATTTCCCATAGACGCACATTCACACAAACATGACAATCGAAAACTTTCTGCGGCAAGATCAATTGTGTTACTTCCATTCCTGGAGTCATGCAGTGACCTAAGCCGGTTATAGATCCAGGCCAAACACGGTGTTATTTCCCATTTTTCGACGGAACCGTCAACTTTCACTTTCGAAATCTCTATCACACCCCCACATCAAGTCGCACACAGAAAATTTAACCTGCATGTATAGAGCATGCAAATAATATAATAAAATGTTTGGCACAGACATACCTTTCCTGCAGCATCTATTTTATTTATCTCTGTCATAATAATAACAATAAATGCCGTTGTCCTGAGAATGTACTCCTTGTTGCTAAGCTGTACCATACGGAAGCCCATTAGGAAAAGAACTTGAAAACTTGAATAAATGGAAATTAAAAAAAAGTGAAGTGGCCCTAATGGGCTTCCGTACTAAGCTGTACCACGATGGTTTGACGGTCACATTATTTATTGGCCGACTTGTTCCTGTAATCCCAGTTCGCTAAAAATAGTGATTGCGACATGGGAATATCCTAGAATCCACGTATGATATAAATAGTTTGATATAAATAGAAACAGAAACAAGAATTGTTTACTGCGCACTGGTTTATATGTAACCGTTAGCCTGCTGAGCACGAAAGTTGTCGTCTGCTGTATATTTTGCCTGGTTTCTCAATAAATACGGCACTTTAGAATCATTTCCATGAAAATTATTGTAAACTCCTGTCAAATCATGTTTTGTATGAGCAAAATCGAAAAAAAAACATAAACAGCATACGAACAAAAAATAATTCAGCAGTGTAAGGCCACTAAGGGTTAATATTGACTTTATTGCAAAAAAGAAATTACTATTTTCGGGATTTTACGGAGCCCCGCAGGGGACGTATAATTCTTTTTTTTAATTCGTGCCCACGAAATAACAATACTTTCCGAATTAGCAATTCGTTTCCTCAATTTAATAATTCGTTCACACAAAATAACAATTCGTTCCAACGGGAAAAAATTGTTTATTCGTGGGAACGAATTGTTAATTCGAGGAACGAATTGTTAAATTGAGGGAACTAGGGGAATTTTACGGAGCCCCGCAGGGGACGTAGATTTTTTTATTATTAATTCGTTCCCACGAAATAACAACTCGTTCCCTCAATTTAACAATTCGTTCCAACGAATTAACAATTCGTTCCCTCAATTTAACAATTCGTTCACACGAAATAACAAGTCTTGGGAAAGGTGGGAACGAATTGTTATATCGTGGGAACGAATGATTAATTCGAGGGAAGGAATTGTTAAATTGAGGGAACGAATTGTTAATTCGAGGGAACGAATTGGTATATCGTGGGAACGAATTGTTAATTCGAGGGAACGAATTGTTAAATTGAGGGAACGAATTGTTATTTCATGTGCACGAATTAATAGCGAAGTGATTTTTAACATATTTATATACGAAGGGAACAGAATGAACAGTCGAGATAGAGAACATATACGAGATAGGGCATGTTCGTGATAGCCGAGGAAATTTATATTAAACAAATAAGGATATAATTCGGGACTTTAGCGAATCATCGAGATAGGGGATATCATCGAGATACTGATGTTCGAGGTACTGCTGTATGTTGTTACCACTCAGTTGAACCGTCTCGCCGAGACGGTTCAACTGAGTGGTAACAATATACATTTTTGATGAGAAATAAGAAAAATTGCAGAAAAATATTTACATTCCGTTTTTTTATACATGAATTACAAATATGTTAAAATTATTGATCCGGCAGTCGCCGGACCTGCCGGACCTGTTCCGACGCAGCTGTTTTAAAATGTATAACTAGAGCAAGTAAGCAGGGGCTCACGGATACCCCTGGCCGCCGCCTGGTCTGACAACCAAATATTGTCCAAGTCATTTGGCATGAAAGCCGGATGGGTGGGCTATAGAATGAAAATATGGATGATGGTAAAGAAGTATATGAAGTTTCATGTCAATCTGACATACAATTGCAGGTATATAAATTATTATACTGTGTATTTAAAAACGTTAACGCAAATATTTAAAAAAATACTTTCACGCACACTTCAAAGTAATGTGTCCTTGACATTGGGCATTAAAGCTGCATGGGTGTGACTATAGAAGTAATATATGGATGGTGATAAAGAAGTATATGAAGTTTCAAGTCAACCTGAATTATGGTTGCAGAGATAGCGTGCATTTAAAAACGTTAATGCTAATATTTCAATTTGACCTTGAACATAGGGCCGCATGTGTTTGGTATGGAATGTAAATATGAATGATGATGATAAGGAAGTACATGTATATGAAATTTGAGGTCACTCCGACTTACCGTTGCAGAGATAATGGTTATCCGAAAACGTTAATGAAAATGGGATGGACGACTGACGAACGGACGAACGTTCTGTGCCGTTACATGGGCCTCGTCAAACTCGATTCGTCCTGATATGTGGCAGTGACTGAATAAATGGGGCTTATGGGATTTGTAGCACGTGTGACTCCTGATCAAGTAGCACACTCCCGTTGCCTGATGGAAATATATATTGCTTGCTAGAAGCCTCAGGTATGAGACTAACCATCTGCAAAAAAGTCTGAAATGAAAATATGCTGAAGCCCTATACACCCCTTGCAAATGTGTCAAATTTAAAATCCTGAAAAAAAGACTGAAATCAACCTATAAGAGGGAAAGTCTTATGCAGTGGCGAACAGTGCAGACCCTGATCAGAATGTGCGGATGCATATGCACATCTGGTGCTACACTGAACGTGAAACCATTAACCCTTAGACCGCTACACACAACAATTATCGTCTGCTGTTGCTTTTATATCTTGCCTTATTTCTCAATAAAAACATGGTTTAACAGCACTTCAGAATCATTTCCAATGGAATGGAATGGAAAATAATAATAAACAGCAGACGACAAAAAATTAAGATAGCGTGTAAGGGTTAAGACCCATTTCTCCAGTCACATCTGCATACTTGATGTAACCGCAAGCAAGAGCATCAAGCACAACTTCCTTTAAATACGGAAGCCCATTAGGGCCACTTCACTTTTTTTTAATTTCCATTTATTCAAGATGTTTTCTTGAATTTCCAAGTTCTTTTCTTGAATTTCCAAGTTCTTTTCTTGAATTTCCAAGTTCTTTTCTTTAATTTTCAAGAAAAGATCTTGAAAATTCAAGAAAATAACTTGAAAATTCAAGAAAACATCTTGAAAATTCAAGAAAAGTTCTCGCAAATTCAAGAAAGTATCTTGAAAATTCAAGAAAAGATCTCGCAAATTCACCAACAACAAGCTTTGACAGCACTTTAGAATAATGTGCAACATGCTTTGACAGCACTTCAGAATCATATCCATTGGAAAGTGCTGTCAAACCATGTTTTTATTGAGAACTAAGGCAATATATAAAAGCAACAGTAGACGACAATTGTTGTGTGGTGCGGTGTAAGGGTTCATACTACATTAGCTGCCGGCTGATAAACCTCTTTTAACCCTTACAACGAGGAAAGCGTAAATTGTCGTCTGCTGTTATTTCATAGTTTGTCTTATTTCTCAATAAAAACAGTGTGACAGAAAACACGTTTGAAAATACAAAATAAATTGTAATGGTTAAAACAGTATACACTGTAGTCTACTTGTTGAAAAAACTCGTATGACATAATGAGACACGCCATAGCCATGTGAATTTGTACCTTCGGACATCTGCATAATTTCATGAAATACGTTTACAAAATTTACAATATATTCCGTAAACGGCGTCAAAAGTTGACACAATTTTCATGCGGAAAACAAATTTATACTACCATGGTAACGTTATATGCTGAATAAAGAGCAATTAATTATGACGTTGTGTTCGTTGAAAGTGAAAGTGAATGGATTTAACGTCCCAACAGCAGTAGCCTATTTCACCAAAATTGCAAAGTATAGAATGCCCCACTCGGTTTTCGTCTATTTAACGCTGCGCGCGCTATTCATAGGTATGCACAAACCTTTACTAAATAAACTATGTTATCAAATTGAATAAAAATCGATTGCAAATCACCTGAAAACAAAAGAAATGAAAAGTCATGCAGAGCATGATGTTATTAGCCGATCAAATCAGGGTAAAGTGCATCGAACATATGTAGGTTTCTCTGGTAACATTGTCAATGGTAAACTATTTTCGACCACAGTTCTGTACCCAGCGTTGACATTTTTCTCGATTTTGTGCAGGTTTTGGAAACCCGTTCCCAAATCCATCCAATAGCAGCAATGCCATAGCAGCAATGTTTTGTTGTCACCATTATGTTGCGAAATATTCCAGCGTAACACCTGTACTGTATGCTCTATTTATCTACAAATTACACTCCGCAATACACAAAGTTGTAGTCACTGTGTGTGTGTTTGTCGGAATTCTGTGGCAGCATGCGAGTGGGCGGAGCTACCAAGGCTATATATATTTAGCGGTTACAGTGTCATCTAAAAATAGACGCAAGCTCCTGCGTATTCAGGCACATGCCCAGATTGGCCTAATGTGCCCCATCCGTGATTTTTTGCGCGATGTCGGGCGCAAGACAATCAATAATTTGCGGCATTGACAATAATTAAGGGGGATTGCCGCAATCGCGCGTGCTGGATGCATCCCTGCCATCCCTGCATGATACGTAAACAAATCAAAGTTGGCTATGAAGGGCAATTCTTCGTTTTGATTGGTGGAAAATTTTGTGAATATTAACTAGCGTCAAATGACGCGCGTACGCGATCCAATGGGATAAACCCGAGATGCTGGGATAAACCCGAAAATGCTGGGGTTACTAGTAAGGAGATTTTGAGCAGAGGTCGATTATAAATTAGCCGAATAAACACATTTTACGCGATTATACGTGGCTGAAACTTGTTCTGTTTAATAAATAAAAGCTTTAAATTAGCCCAATAATCGGCGTATGTTGGCGTATATGGCCATTAGAGCCAACTATGGACTTCAACAACAATAACTTCCGGGTTAAATCTCTTCAGGCGTTCAGCTCATTAAGTATTCAAAATTGTGTTATTTGGCTATAAGTAAAGTTTTAAACGGAGATAATTGCCAAAAATGCAAACTTTATCGGTTGGTGCAATTTGGAAGTGATACAGAAAAATTCGCGTTCGTAGATTACCGAATAGCGGAGAAAAGGGTTGCTACAAACTTTTTCAGAATTCGATGGATAACCAACATATTAGCCGATCTATAAATAGATCGGCTAATAACAATCCAATAGCAACTCATATCCGCATACGCCGAGCTGAAGTTGGCACGCATTTGCTTCCACGCATTACTGCTATCACACACTTGACTAGCACACATTTTCGTCGAATTTTACTATACTACTATACTAGTTAACTAAATAAGATTGAAATGACTTCCTGTAGCACAATTGGATCGTTTCGCCCTAAATCCCTCCCGTTCGCCCTTAGGGTCAGAAATGCACGAAAACAGGAAAATCGACCACCGCCTACAATAAAGTGGTATTATGGCGGCTGGCCAAACAAGCCAAGTTGCCCAATGTACACCTATACTGTGTTGTAGTACCATAGCCCGAGTGTGCGTGGGCACCGTCGGATTCGGGCCTGAATCCCGTTTTCAAGTATGGTGGTCAATTGAAGTCAGAAATGCACGAAAACAGGAAAATCGACAACCCCCTACAATAAAGTTCTATGGCGGCTGGCCAAACAAGTCAAGTTGCCCAATGTACACCTATAGGTATCACTTTGCTAAATATAGTACACATCGGCCAGGGGTATGCTTTAGTAGTCCGGTATAAAAAAATATTGCAGACGTTTTGAGGCCACAGACCCAGTTTGCTTGTAAATCCTGATCCATTACAGCCCAATTTTACTTGAGAAACATGTTGGGGTGTTTTTAACACCAGTTTCCAGCATATTTCTAGCATAAAATTTAAAAGAAATTACTGAGCCTGCTTGTCACGTGATGTGAACACTACGTCACATGACACTTTGATGATAAACAATATGGCGGACTGGACAAGGTTGATTTTTTCTTTCTTAGGAGTAAGTGAACATATTGTTTAATTAGTGAAAATCCGGTGCAGACAGGTTGCAGGTTATGAAAAGGTAGGTTCCACAGCATCCATACGAATAGTGAAAGTGTGAGAGAATGGCCATATTTGGAGGAATCGGTTAAGTTGTGTAGTAAAACTAATTGGTGGTTGCTAGCCTATACTGTGTTGTAGTACCATGGCCCGAGTGTGTGTGGGTACCGTCGGATTCGGGCCTGAATCCCGTTTTCAAGTATGGTGGTCAATTGAAGTCAGAAATGAACGAAAACAGGAAAATCGCCTACAATAAAGTGCTATGGCGGCTGGCCAAACAAGCCAAGTTGCCCAATGTACACCTATACTGTGTTGTCGTACCATATCCCGAGTGTGCGTGGGCACCGTCGGATTCGGGCCTGAATCCCGTTTTCAAGAATGGTGGTCAATTGAAGTCAGAAATGCACGAAAACAGGAAAATCGACAACCCCCTACAATAAAGTTCTATGGCGGCTGGCCAAACAAGTCAAGTTGCCCAATGTACACATATACTGTGTTGTAGTACCATGGCCCGAGTGTGTATGGGTACCGTCGGATTCGGGCCTGAATCCCGTTTTCAAGTATGGTGGTCAATTGAATTCAGAAATGAACGAAAACAGGAAAATCGCCTACAATAAGGTGCTATGGCGGCTGGCCAAACAAGCCAAGTTGCCCAATGTACACCTATACTGTGTTGTAGTACCATGGCCCGAGTGTGCGCGGACACCGTCGGATTCGGGCCTGACTCCCGTTTTCAAGTATGGTGGTCAATTGAAGTCAGAAATGCACGAAAACAGGAAAATCGACCACCCTCTACAATAAAGTGCTATGGCAGTCAGAAATGCACGAAAATAGCAAAATCTCCCCCCCCCCCCTTCGCCCTTGTATCCATCTCTCTAGAGCTTATATGTACTTGTCCCTCGCTCATTGTCTCTCCCTTGTCTCTCCCATTCGTTTTAGCACATACACACATACACTCTCACTCTCTCTCTCTCTCTCTCTCTCTCTCTCTCTCTCTCTCTCTCTATTTTCTATTTGTGTCTTTGGATTTGGAGGCCCAGTATGGAGTCCCAAAATGGGTTATGTTGGCCGTTTTGCCGAAAATTCCGTCTTGGTATCCTTTTCGGGCATCAATTAAAAAACTCCATGAATTATCTTATCCCGGGGTAACGGACCATGCCCGGGAGTGGTGGGGACCTGTCCTGTCGCTCATATGATTCGGTATTCGGTCTTCAATATAAGACCATTTACTTCAATTAAGAATAATCTATATTTACAGCGTGTACTCCACTGAGGTTATCAGCATTAATCGATTACAACAATTAGCAAGTGTTGATCAAAAATAGCTATGTTGCTTCAGTACAACAATACCTCCAATGGCTTATATTGTTAAAAATATTTAACAATATTTGAGGGAAGTCAAATGTATCCACACGGTTACCGAAATGTACCACACGATTGCCCCAAAATCATGTTGCTCTATCATTGGCTGTGTTAGTTGGACAGACGGAAAACGATAGTTTTTGTTTGGGTTTGGCTGTCCATCTACATGTATATCTACTCTGTCATCAGTGATAACTTTGAAAAATATGCATCCAAGATGGCCGCCAAATAATTATAGTATGCTACATACATTTAGCTGATTCCATATTACAACAAACGGAAGAGAGTGGTAAATGAAGAGAGTGGTAAATGAAGAGAGGAATATGGAGAGAGCTGGAGATACGGGGGAAGAGAGGGAGACAGAGAGAGGTGGACAGAGGTAGGAGAGGCGGAGATGGCGAGGGCTGAGCTGAGCTGGAGTCAATGGGGGTCGGGAAAGTGAGTGGGGGATCGATATGTGGACATGCGATGGAGACAGGTGGAGAGAGGTGAACAGACAGACGGGTAAGAGAGATGGAAGGAGATGTAGAGAGTTGTACGATGTATATATACGGCAGAGACAGAAATGGAGAGAGGTGAACACACGATTGACAATTTATTGGACAAAAAAAATATCGTCACTGCCGTTCCGAATATCAAGAACAAATGAATAGACACCACCATGCTCACAATATATTTATTTTCATATAAAATAAAATTATAATGTGTGGTCAACTGTATAATGTGGCAAAACTAAGAACCAATTTAGCGTTTTGTTTCCTTTTGCGTCGGTATCAAATTACGTTTTCCTATTCTGTTAACATTATTTCGACGCAATCCTATAGTCGACATAACAATTTCTGAGATCAACACAACTTTTCATAATGTCTTTCAATTTCAAGCTGCAAGGATACTGTGAATTGAATATTAACTATAATAACATGGTGAACATATTGATATTAATTTTAAAAGAAAAGCATAATTTAATTTTCGAAACGTGATAAAATTTATTTTGGAATTAGATTTCTATTACTGCAAATATTCCGCTCTGGCTGTTGATTTCTATTGGCCCGAATCCAATTTTGTGAAGATGATATTTATACCGGTGATAGCCATTTCTTAAAAACAAAACGGTTTACTTGTCGCACAGAGTGAGAAAGATGCATACCGGCCCGGAATCGAACCGGGGACCTCATGTTTACCGTACCATGCCCATGCTCTACCGACCACGCTAACCATGCACAGATCATACACACTTCCTTCCCATAGTCAGTTGCTTACCGTGACATGCTTCCCTGCCAAATTGAAATTCGTCCTCGAATTCCATGTTTAATTTTGTCTCCGAATTCCATATGTTTGGGTACAATTTCAGGAGTATTTATCAGTCACGGTCCTTCGTTGGGCACCAATTGTCACTGGGGAGAAAAATATCCACCCTGAATTCCATATTTGTGGAAAATTATGGAGAATCTTCATCAGTCACGACTCCACGTTGGTAGTAGTTGCGGCAAGTAACATAGAATTCTCAATTATCGTCTGTACCCAGAGTTACGGTGCTCCATAGGTTTCTCCTGCAGAGTACCGAATCGGATCTCGTTCGCTCTTTAGATGTTAATTGTGACTTCTTTTTCTGTACTTATTCCACAGAAATGAATGTCAGTATAATACTGACATTTCTTTCAATTGAAAAATACAGAAAATATGTCTCAATTAACAGCTGAAGTGCGAATCAGATGTGATTTGGTACTTTAGGGGAATCCTACGGAGAGCACCATAAGTCTTGGTACGGACGATACATGAGTATTCTGCAGAGTTACTTCCCGCAACTACGTTGGGCGCTAAATGTCACAGGGTGAGAAAGATGCGCACCAGCTCGGAATCGAACCGGCGACCTCTGGTTTACCACACGATCGCTCTACCTACTGAGCAAACCGGGCACAGATACACACTTCTTCACCATAGTGATCACTTCATTCAACCAAACATTCACAAGCTAGAAGTTATGCCAATTTATTAAAGTCGACGTCACAGATTATGCTCTTGGCGACATTAGCAGACACAAATTCGCCCATCAATTTGATCAAATAAGCAACGGAAACTGACAGATAACACTACGACGGCGCATGGAAAACATAATTATGCTGGTACTTGGAATCAAAATGGTGGAGAGTAAGATCAATATGTGAGGCGTTGACATAACCTTTACCATTTTTGATCACGATAGCAACTACAGGGATTGTTGGACACATTTATTTAGAGAAACAAGATATTACAACCCGCATTGGAATATATACTAAGTGACATGTTGTTCATATACTAACATAGAGGATTACATTTGCGACATTGTTGGATTCTGGATTTGGCGGACAGGTGACGGAAATCGGAGCTGGATAAGAACCGACAGACGTGATTCTGAATATAAGTGCTTGGTCTGTGGTTATTCTTCCAGATCATGTCATGCATGTTTCAATTTCACGTCGTGTCAAAGCAGCACTATTGAACATAATGAATAACTTTAATATTCTACATGTGGTGTGGTGAGAATGAAAGTGCATTGAGCATCTGATGTGTAACTGATGAATTAAGGTAGGTTACTTGTATATGCCCGGGCATTTCAATATTGTTTTAGTAGAGTCCGCTTGCAGATAACTCAACAATGACCAGAATGACGTCCAGGCGCGCACTGATTTTTCCGGAGCATTTGCAATATTTTTATGAAAATTAACGCATGCATAGGTCTCACGGGACAGTGCGGAGCTAGCGTTAAAGTTACACGCCCACTCAGTAGGCACAATATGTTCTTTATATCAGAGACATCATCGGAGACATTTTCTGGCAAAATAAACATTCATTCACCATTACACACGTATTGTTTGGCATTATTATACATTATATCAGAAAAAAATTTCCACACTGATATCAGGGGCGATAACCGTGTTTCCTTAAAATGTTAATGGACATTACTATTTATTCTCTGTATTTATGTTTTGATGTGCAATGATCATACGTTATAATCTGTTGAAAATATTAATTTTTCAGGTGACGCATTTAATTAGTATAAATAATTAAAAAATATCATGCCTCATTTTCATATGAAAATATCCTGATACCACCGCGCGTCACTATCTCTAAAATAAATATTACCAAATGATTATATCTGTATAGCGGGCACTCGTAATTCAGGGCCTGAAAATAGCACTGGTCCGAAGTCCTGGACCTGCAAATTTTAAAGTCGGACCTTTGTATTTTACAAGCAACAAGTCCGCCGGACCTGTGATAAAGTTGAAATTGCTATCATCATTCAATGGCGTTGCTAAATCCATTCTGATTATCGTCTTATAAGATAATTTATGGTGACTCATTCGAGTATTTACACATGTTGTGACGAGTTATTTCCCATCAAACAGACACATATTTCTAACGTTTTTCTAGCGATTATCCTCTCGGACCTTCCAAAAAATTCCTTGGACCTTTCACTTTTTTCCTTGTTAGGTCTCTGACCTACTGGTATAGGCTGATATTTTCAGACCCTGTAATGTTTAGAACTAGTGGAATAGTGACACAATTATACAATTATTTAATTCCCATAAAGTACATTTTGAGTGGATATGTACCTTTAAAAAGGGGTTGAAATTTTTTGTCGCGTCCGCTTGCGGACAGCGCGATATAGTCTGCACATTGACGTTCATCCATAGTTTTTTTGCCGAGTCTGCTTGCGGAAAGCGAGACATAGTGATCACAATCACGTCCGTACATACGTCCGTAAGTGAGTCCCACTCATGCGGCCCCTGTGCGTCAAGGTCAATTGACTTTGAGATTTGTGTTAAAGTTTGTACACAGTCACCTTATTATATCTCCACAACACTTACTCAGATTTGCTTCAAACTTCAAATAATTCTTTATTATCATCCGTATTTTCATTATATAGCCCACCCATGCGACCCACATGCCCAAGATCAAGGTCAAATGACTTTCAAATTTGCGTTAAAGCTGTTATATACCTTAATTCAAACTTCAAATAAATATACTCTGAGACTATAAAATGCCTCGGTGGGCTCGACATTAGGTTTTTATTTACCGTAGGTTAAAGTTTTTAAGAACACTATATCTCGGAAACCGTTTCGCCAATTCACTCGAAGCTTCACATGTGTGTTTATCATCATCCATATTTTCATTCTATACTCAACCCGTGCAACGCATGTGCTCAATATCAAGGTAATATTACTTTGAAAGTTCCCTTAAAGTTGTTGACGTGACTGCTTGTGGACAGTGCGATATAGTTGTCACATTGACCTACATACGTACGTACGTCCATATGCACGTCACTTCGTGCGTCCGGTTAAATCTTTTTGGATTTAGGTTAACATTTTTAAAGGTACATGCCCACTAAGTAGGCACAAAATGTTTTGTATAGCAATTAAATAAGTGTACACATGTAATTGTGTCACTATTCCACAAGTTCTAAAAATTATGAGCGCCCGCTATACAGATAATCATTTAGTAATATTTATTTTACTGACAGTGACTCGCGGTGGTATCAAGCTATTTTCATATGCAAATGTGGCATGATATATTTTAATTATTTATACTGATTAAAGGTACATACCCACTCAGTAGGCACAAAATGTTATTTGTAGGAATTAAATAAGTCACTATTCCACCAGTTCGAAACATTTCGAGTGCCCGTTATACGGATATAAACATTTAGTAATGTTTATTTCACTGATAATGATGCGCGGTGGTATCAGGCTATTTTCATAGGCAAATGGGGCATGATCTTTTTTAATTACTTCTACTAATTAAATGTGTCACTTGAAAAAATAATATTTTCGACAGATTATAAAGTATGATCATTGCACATCAAAAACTTAATACAGAGAATAAATAGCAATAATCGTTAACATTTTAAGGAAATGCGGTTATCGCCCCTGATATCAGTGTGGAAATTTACGCCTGATATTAAATGGTATAATAATGCCAATCAATACATGGGGTAATGGTGAATGAATATTTATTTCGACAGAAAATGTCTTGGATGGTGTCTCTAATATAAAGAACATTTTGTGGCTACTGAGTGGGCATGTACCTTTAAGAACATTATGTCTCTGAAACCGCTTCACCAATTCACTCGAAACTTCACGTACTGTGTATTTATCACCCAAATTTTCATTATATGCCCAACGCGTACGTCCCCTGTGCCCAATCTCAAGGTCAAATTACTTTGAAATTTCACTTAAAGTTGGGCCCTCTTGCAGATAGCGCGATATAGTCGGCACATTGGCGTGCATCCAGGATAAAGTTGCAGGTGCGGCATGTTTTTACTTCAAAAGCTTTTTTTTGCGATAAAAGTTTTTTTTGTACTATCAAATGCCTCGGCGGGTGCTACATGCAGGCTACGGCCATCTAGTTATTACGGCATGCGATTTTATCAGTCGGCCATCGCACCATGACTAGTACAGCATCTTATCAGTCGGCCACCACACCATGCACAGTATAGCACCTGATCACCGGCTATCACACCATGACTAGTACAGAATATTATCAGTCGGCTATCTCACCATGCCCAGTATAGCACCTGATCACCGGCTATCGCACCATGCCCAGTACAGCACCTGATCACCGGCTATCTCACCATGCCCAGTATATGATCTGATCACCGGCTATAGCACCATGCCCAGTATAGCACCTGATCGCCGGCTATCTCAACATCCCCAGTATCGCACCTGATCACCGGCTATCGCACCATGCTCAGTATAGCACCTGATCACCGGCTATCGCACCATGCCCAGCATAGCACCTGATCACCGGCTATCTCACCATGCCCAGTATAGCATCTCATCACCGGCTATCGCACCATGCTCAGTATAGCACCTGATCACCGGCTATCTCACCATGCCCAGTATAGCATCTGATCACCGGCTATCGCACCATGCCCAGTATAGCACTTGATCAGTCATCCATCGCACCAGGACTAGTATAGCACTTGATCAGTCGGCCATTGCACCATGACTAGCATAGCACTTGATCAGTCGGCCATCGCACCATGACTAGTACAGCATATTATCAGTCGGCCACCACACCATGCCCATTATAGCATCTGATCACCGGCTATCACACCATGCCCAGTATAGCACTTGATCACCGGCTATCTCACCATGCCCAATATAGCACTTGATCAGTCAGCCATCGCACCATGACTAGTATAGCACTTGATCAGTCGGCCATTGCACCATGACTAGTACAGCATATTGTCAGTCGGCCACCACACCATGCCCAGTATAGCACATGATCACCGGCTATCGCACCATTCCCAGTATAGCATCTGATCACCGGCTATCGCGCCATGCCCAGTATAGCACCTGATCACCGGCTATCGCACCATGCCCAGTATAGCACTTGATCACCGGCTATCTCACCATGCCCAGTATAACACTTGATCAGTCATCTCATCACCGGCTATCGCACCATGCCCAGTATAGCACTTGATCAGTCATCCATCGCACCATGACTAGT
The DNA here is from genome assembly GCA_029237695.1 of Conchocele bisecta. NCBI lineage: Eukaryota > Metazoa > Mollusca > Bivalvia > Lucinida > Thyasiridae > Conchocele > Conchocele bisecta. The sequence goes on from CM055277.1 coordinate 46,555,397, forward strand.
TTAGCACTTGATCAGTCGGCCATCAGCCCAAGACTAGTTCAGCTCTTGATCAGTCGGCCATCGCACCAGGACTAGTATACATGTAGCACTTGATCAGTTGGAAATCGCACCAGGACTAGTATAGTATTTGATCAGTCGGCCATCGCACCAGAACTAGTTTAGAACTTGATCCGTTGGCCATCGCACCAGGACTAGTTTAGCACTTGATGAGTCGGCCATCGCACCAGGACCAGTTTAGCACTTGATCAGTCGGCCACCGCACCAGGACTAGTTTAGAACTTGATCAGTCGGCCATCGCACCAGGACTAGTTTAGAACTTGATCAGTCGGCCATCGCACCAGGACTAGTTTAACACTTGATTAGTCGGCCATCACACCAGGACTAGTTTATAACTTGATCAGTCGGCCATCGCACCAGGACTAGTATAGCACTTGATCAGTCGGCCATCACACCAGGACTAGTTTAGCACTTGATCAGTAGGCCACCGAACCATGACTGGTATATCACATGATCAGTCGGCCACCGAACCATGACTAGTAGTCTGCATGTAACTTAAGTCATGCAAATCTTCCTGCGTTACAGACAGAAGTGGGGGTCGTGGGTGTATTGTAGTCATATACAACAACTGGTGGTGGTGGTGATACACATTGTTCCCACTGTGGGATATAGACCGGAACTTTTAGAACGCCAAATGTAGATGGCCGGTGTGTGTGGGGGATCATTGTTTCGTGTCATCGGCGGTGGTGCGGAGTACAATGATGAATTACGGATGAATTAATTTATTGAACACACATGTATAAGATGCATTGTGATACTTCACAATCCTCAATTGTTAATTGATTCTGTATCGTAAAACTGAAAATGTATTCATTTTGAAAAACTTAAAATCGTGGCCTAAAATCGAAATGAAAACCGGATGTTTACATGCGAAATGAACCGGTGCATCGGTATATTTTAACCGCACGATTCTGACAATCGCATTGGTTATTCCAAATCGTCCCGTGTGGCACGGCACGAATGCGGCACACGGCACCTATCTTCTAATTCGTATCGTTTTACACGGCACGACTCACACCAACACGATATGCTCAACACGTGTCCTCATTAAAAACACGGCACGAGACGAACACGCACACGACACGCGTGCGTCGAAACGATACACTTACATGATGACCCCACTGTATGTATCAGTAAAGCAATGCATTACCTTTCGTAATACACCATCATATCTTCTGTTATTGTTCGCAACACCATTTGCAAGAAGCATAATACAGACCCATCAACTTGAATTAGGCAGCAAACTATGAAAATATAGGCCTTTCATTCTGTCAATTTATATGTTCCTCCATAACACATACACTTCAGGTTTTAATAATTGCTATTACTGTCATGACACATATACAAGTATATTCTGATACAATGTATCATTTTCATAAAGTTTAACATATTTCCTCTTTACATTTTTATGAAACTTTAAAAATTGAAAATAAACACATACAATTTGGGTTTTCAGTAGTGTTAATGGCACTACTTGCCTTCCATACATTTTAAACTTTTGCGGACGTGACCTTTATAACGCAGCAGAAAATCCGAGGTATTCCGAATGTTAGCTGTAAACACAGACGCTGGCTTGATAGGTCCATATATTGGGGATTATTTCACGTTTATTAAATGGAGATATCAGGTTGTCTTATCAAAATCAATTAAAAATCAATTATGCATGTAAATAAGTGAAAATAAGAAAGTTTATTACCTATTTGAAACACATTTTCTTGACATTCTGAAAGGAAAACGGGAATAGCAAACCGGATGTTGATAGTGGATATATGGCGAAAGCCATTGCGCGCGCAGAGGATAGGTCATATCGACGAGAAACAGATAACACGGAGGTTGCCGGTACCTGCCAGCAGAGCGGAGACTAGAGATAAAGTCCGGGGCGAAGGTCTTTACATCGAGGTCTCTGTTGGGCAGATACCAGTGATGTTCATAGCTGACACCGGAACATCCAAGACCATAATTTCTACGAAGGTGTATGACAGCAGAGGTAGATAGACCGGAGCTGCAGAGGCCATCTTGTTTAAGAGGTGCAGGAGGGTCCCCTATTAAGGAGAGGGGGAGTGCACACTTCAAGTTGACGCTCGGGCCATTGGAGATCGTCAGTGAAGCAATCGTTGCGGAGATTGTGGACGATGCTCTTCTGGGCTATGACGTGCTCTCCGGCGGACTAATTGGACCGTCTTATATACTGTTAAGTAGAAACGTGATCGTTATGGATGGTCACGAGGTGCCATGCGAGCAGATGGCCGTAGTGTCGTTGTAGTAGCTGGCTATATAGTGGAGCCACCGGAGGGAGCCCGAGATAACTGCAAGCTAGTAATGGCACCTGCGCCAGTCGACAGCAGTCGAACAACCTAGTAAACGTGGAGAGCCTGTTTCCAGATGAGTCGTATCCGAGGCAGACACAGACCCGGGGTTAGGGAGCGCCCACAGAGACCGAGAAGTACCAGCTTTAGCGATGTAATACAGCAACGTACGGGCATTAATGAACCAGTGCCGTCGAGACTGTATACTGTACAACAACAATAGCCGCCATCGTCCGTATAAACCAGGACGCACACTGGCGTGACAACCGTAATTCTTGGCAGGTGCAATGGTGGACAATGGTGGAAGTTCGTCGGCGTGGGAGAGAAAAACAAGATGGAAGTGGAAGCGACGACGCGTTCCGTTAATGATATAGTTTGTGATTAATATGTTCAATAATATTTAATTAATGTGTTCATTGATACTAGTAGTTAGTGAATGTGAAGTACATGTATTTTTTTTATTTTGTGTATTATAACTGAAACGAATGCTTTCTAGATAATTCGTCACAAAGCAGTTTTTTTACTGTAATTATTTAAAGTCAGGTGTTTTAAATGAATATAAATACTAATATTTATATTAGTGTTAGTGAGTTATATAACGCGTATAATAATTCAGTAATAATATAAATGACCAGTGTAATTATGTGGATTGGTGTGTATTATATTAGGTGAGCATATATACACACGATTTAAGCAGAGATGCTTAATTATCACTTACGTTGCGTAGGGTTGTCTATGTTCCGATTTGGGAAGAGTCGAGACGAGTTGGTGTACCGACGATATAGGGCCACGTCTTAGCCGAGCGGCGGACACAAGAGAGCAGCGCCGGAAAAGCCGATCCAGCGCCGATTTCTAAATGACGTAACAGCCAACATTTTAATCCATGAGCCAGGGCGTAAATCGTGGGATACAACGTAACATCGGGGGACGTCATCCGCGTATCACGTAACAACGGTCCAATGGTGCCGACGATTACCGGGGGTATGCAAACATCAACATTCCAGCGTATAATGGTCAGACGTGTTGCATATGGCTGGACGTATCCAGAGGGCGCAATAGCCGGCGCTAATTCATCGTAATCATTTGTTGTGACAGTCGTGCGAGATGCCAGGCTACAGTGAGTGAGCCGGTTATCTTATCCACATGCTGCCGAGACAATTCGAGGGCTCAGCAATACCCGACCAGAGTGCACTTTTACGATGAGCATTATGCCGCTGTAAAACGCTGATGCAAGACGCTGACGATGGAGACGACAGTGGCACAAATGTCACCTTTACCAGCAGAGATTTCAAACAGCTGGGACCGCCAACATGTAGAGGGCATCGTCGCGGAACAGACGTAGCCAACGATGGAGGTAGACGACACGGATGTGGCGAGACGTGTTCCAGGCCACCGACGATTAGTGGCCCAGTGAAGAATATTTATTTATTGACAGTGACCGATTAGTGGCATACACTCTTGTGAATGGATACCAAATAGGGACACACATTACATGCGTTTTCTTAGTGTTTAGCAACGGGAGTTTTGCCAAAGTGACAGGGGGTGGGGGTAATGATATGCTCCGGCATATGTAGGTGACTTAGACCTGGGTTCTTTAGTTACACATCGGACGCTGAATGAACTTTCATTCTCACCATACAGCTTTTAGGATATTAAAGTTATTGATTAGTGCTGCTTTGACAGCATGAAATGAAAACATACATGATATGATCTGGAATTGTACCCACAGACCAATCACGCATGTTCAGAATCACGTCTGTCGATTCTTATCCAGCTCCGCGTGCCGTCTTCAATTCACGCACCTGTCTGTCAAATCCAGAATCCAACATTATCGCAAGTTTAGCCCGCTATGTTCACATGTGTACACACTGTCACTTAGACTATAACCTGACGTAGGTTGTAAGCTCTCATTTCGCTAAATAACTTTATCCAACAATCCCTGTAGCAGCTATCGTGGTCGAAAATGTAGCTTTTCTGTCAGTTCCTAACATTTTGATCTTACTGTCCGCCATTTTGATTCGTGAATTGTGGGATTGTTTGTCTTTGCGTAAATGAGTTTATCATGCCGCTACAGATTAAGCGTACACACGATACCATGTTTGTTCTAGTATAAATGACAGACGATAATAAGTTGCTGGAGGTCAATCGATGAGTCCAAATATAGGTAGACCAGGTGTATTATCATATCATAGCCTCATTTTCGTGTATACTAACTACATGATAAAGTGCACGTGCATGCATGTCAATATAATAGTGTATCTTGGTGCGCAAAATAGACATGTAGTGTGGCTCAGTGGTATCGAAGCGGGAGAATATCCATACGTTAGCAGAACGTTTGTTCATTTTATCTGGTCGAGAGTTTGTCGATATCATTCTGTTTTGTTTATGACTGCTTGCTCGAGAAGGGAATAAGTGAAACGGTGAGGGTTATCACCATTGCTGTTTGACCTCAATATGACATGAGCTGCGAGAATATACTCCAAGATTCTTCATGTACACACATATGTGCATTTAATTATTAGTTTTCTTCAAAGTGAGAATAACGTTCTACATGTAATTTATCTCATGCTTAGTTAATGTAATTTGTAAGAGCAACACACATGTATACAAAAGAAATATATAATAAAATATAAACAAATAAAAAACATATGTATATACATGTATGAAAAACAATTAAGATTCGAACGCACTACCTTCGGCATTGATATCTTCACTGTAACCCCTCGACTACATAACACTTGATGACAAATCTCAAAAATCAATATCGAAAAGGAATAATGCCACGGGTATATTTACCTGTCTCACCTATTCTGTGTTTTGTTTATGATCGGTTTGTATGTAAACAATTAGCAAGTTATCGTCTGCGGACGTTTTCTTTTTATACATATTTCATATACTATTTATTAATTTGTCCATGCCCATTTGGAGTGTTATCTGTTAGTTTCCGTTGTTTACTTGATCAAATTGATGGACATTCGTATCTGCTGACGTCACTAAGAGCATAATCTGTGATGTCACTTTCATAATTTGACGTCATTTCCGGTTCGTGAATATTTGGACAGTGACCGATATTTGGGCGAATACCGGTATTTGGGCTAACGACCACTATTGGGGCTGAATGACCAATAGTTGGACAAGCGACCAATTTTTGGTCACTGTGACCATGCATGGGTATATATATATATATATATATATATAAGGAGAGCGAAATCTGCCATTCGGCACTCTGGCGCAATATATCTTACAGATGACACCTCCACGTTAAAACTCGTGCGAACATGAGGTCTTTATAATTAAATGTAAGCTAATAATAAGCATTGTACAGTTCTCATAGCAAGAATAATTAATTATTTTAGTATAAATTGATCTTGAGTCATTTTGGACATTATTGTAAATATTTCAACAACGTCATTGATAAAGGAGTGGATGCACCTCTAACCGCATGGTGACATTTCGGTAACATTTCAATATTATTATAATAGACAGATAATATTGTCATGCAGTCATGACCCTTACACTTGTCTAACAATTACCGTCCATTGCGGGTTTTACAAATATTGGTAAACAACGTTGTCTATCCACACGGACAATTATTTACGGTGTAAACTTACCACTCATTTGAACCGTCACTTGGAGTAATGTAAATAAATTGTTAAAGTTTAATTAACGCTTTCTATGTTCACTGGACTGCCAGTCTGCTTCGGCACCCGTGTTCCCGTCCGTTTAGATGAGCGACAACTAAACCAGATCTGGTTGACACAGGTTGCAGGCTACACAGAGACTGATATACTTCTCAAGGCTGACGCTACCACATTTGCCGGTCAATCAGTCATCGGTAGCCCGCAACGCGTGTCGGATGATACTGGGGCACACAGTAGCACGTGCATAGCGAGGGTCTCGTCCAAGGAGAAGACAGGTTATCCGAAATAGCTGGTTTGGCGTAACTAGTTTGGAACGGCAGTTTGTAGTAACACGTACATTCTAGGTAGGGTCTACACGGGGGTGTGATAATACGCACCACTACCGACGCGTAACAGTATCACAGCCATTTTGGCTATGATAATATAACACATTCAGTACACAGGTGGAAGACCTCGGACCTAGGACCCAATAAATTGCTCATTTGAAAAACGTTACCCCACCCACACATTTTCTTACAAGATACAGTATAGCCTTTCAAGGTGGACAACAGCTTGGGAAAATGCCATAGACAGGCTTAGTTTCGGCCCATGCTCAAACACCACACGTTTCAACTTTTCTGCTGACTTACGCCTCTGGCAAATAATAAATGCCTTAGGTCCCCAAATATATTCACTTTAAACATCTGTGTTTAGCATATTGTTAGTTACACACGTTTTAGCTACCAACGTTACAGAGAAATATCTCTTTCCGAAAGAATCCCACACACACATCGCCACCTGATTGGCTGTATTTGTAACCTCAAGTTTAGGGTTTCCCGTGACGTCATGATTGATCATTCTGCGAATATAACAAAGGAAAGCCGAAAGTAAAGTTCACGGAAGGTTATGTCGAAATGTTGCAACGCTAATCAAAATAAATGCACGCTTTAGATCATTCAAGGTTAGTGAATGACACTTATTAGTCACGAATTTTAACATTGGATTTACTGATGTTTATTTCAGTGATTCACGTCAATATGTTGAGACTGTAATGAGATTTCAGCCAGATTTTACACGTAATTTATGCTTTCACAGCCCACAAAAATGTGTGACATTCTTTCGTACACACAAGTATCGCCTTGGTAGCCCAAGAGTATTAGGTGTAAAAAACACCAAACCCCAAAATAATTGTTAACAAGCTGAATTTTTCAGGAAAGTGTATAAATGTATGTATAATAACATTACTAAACGTCCTCGCAAATCCAGCTGGTGCTAACTTGGGAATTCAAGATGGCGTCCAAGATGGCCGCCATTTTTTCATTATCTTTTAATGTTCAGCTATATGGGCCAATAGGCATACAAAGGTGTTATTTTTTTTTTACTCTTACCTGGATTATCTCAGATATAGATTTTTAAAGCAGTTTTGTTATTTCTGAAATTATAAAATTCAAGATGGCGTCCAATATGGCCGCCAAAACTTCCAAATTGATGGATTTTAGGATATTTTGTAAGAAAAAACGCGAGGTAGATAGCAATATTTTCAATTTAATGTATATATTGTATATATATATGGCAAGCAGTACTTAAAACATTGGACATTGGAAATGCATTCATTATCACTATTCATGGTATATACAGATTAATATGCACTCGTGTCTCGTATAATTATGAATAGTGACAGTCCTGTAAGTAAACATGCATGCAAATCATACATAACATGTGACTTGTGGATGAAGAATTATGGCATTTGATACCATGGTAGACACTTCTATGTACTTGTTTATGAATGTTATGTCATTCACTGAGACTAGATAAGTGTATTAGACTCGCCACAACTTAAATAAGTCATGTTTATCTTTCAAATCACTTTCTTGTATTTATATGCATCATTGGTGATACACATTTTAATGTTTGACAGTGGTCACACAGTTATGTCATTTGTATTTAAGGAATAAAACCCCGGGCTATTGTTCGGATTCCTCACTAACTTTAAACAGACCAAATGTAATTCATACCACAGTAAACGCAACAAAGGACTCCACACACTTTAAACAGACCAAATTTAATTCATACCGCAGTAAACGCAACTTCCCAGGGTTGTATTACTTATATTTACACTTCATTTGTCGATAGTTTCAAAATGTTAGTAACCAAATATGGCATTATATTCAAGTTTAGTATTGCTTTACGTCATGTTCTCGTACCTCTTGGAACAGCGACGTTGCCGGTCAAACGCGTGACGTTAATGACGTCGTGGAGATTAATGACGTCAAACAAACTTTAACCAACCAACAACGTCACGCGACGTCATGTGAGGCTAATGCATTTATTGGAGTATGAACGCAATAGGTTGGATGGGCATTTACATTTTGAAATTATTGGAAGTGTAAATATATTGATGTAAACGGTTGGATAATTCTGTAAAGAAAGCCATGGTTTGGTAACAAATGTCTTCACATGAGGTACTCATCAGACAATTTATATAAATGTAGAAATTTAATATAGATGTGCCTTGCAAACAACAATACTGCTTCAACAATACCCAAGCGATACCACTGTCTAATCTTAAGTGCCACCTAAGTGTAAATTATGAGGTTATTCAGAATCATGGTCAACTGGCACGGGCGTAGTATTATTACATGTTTGTCCCATACATTGGCTGCACATCTCAGTGCAAACTAACCCAAGCTTCCTTCACCCACATGACTTTCCACATCCAGTCTAACAGCCACATGAAAACATTTTCATTAGCTTATCTGGTGCAACTGGGAGGTGAGACTCCATGGGTAACAGAACATCATCTTGCAATCTCCATCCCCATTATATTGGAGGCATTGAGTTACCCATATATTGCTGAACAGCCAAATATGTACGATGTTCATTTTATTTGGCCGCAGCACTTGTCGGTGGGAAACTCGCAAGCTGAAATGATGAGCTACGGGAGGACCTACCAACTGCTTTTGTATGCAATGTGTCCGTATTTAAGTGTCTTTACTTGACCAGCTCCATACAATTTGACTAAAAAGAACTATTCACCAGAATGTTCTATATCGCTATGTGTGCTTTCATTATTTCTGAACGTTTCTAGCATCTGCTTGTCCTGATGATGGTGTACAGTATTGAAAGCTTTGCGTTTTCCCTGTCTATTAGGTGCAGATACTGTATCACAACCACTTAAAGCATGCATAAAGAACAAGTGTGTTTTTGTGTCTCCTATAGCATGCTGAAGATCCTGGATGTTGTAAAGGGTCACTGGGTTACTACGACAAAGCATATATATTGCCACCGAAGTAATCGCTAGTGCAACAAGCATCACCAGTAAGTCAGTGTCAGCTCCAACAACCACCACTGGCTTCTCGGCATCATCAGCCAGTGCTAAGGCTGTTGAAACTATCAGGAAATCTGCATCTGCCTCTGACTGTTTCACTCTTATGCCTGCGGCTTGCGTCTCTTGACTCAGCAAGTCAATACATCGACGTTTATTGCTGCTGTTTGACAAGAATGCTGATTGTGCAGTCCTGATTTTCATATTTACATCAAATATGATGGAACGTGACGTTACCTTGCTAGCCCTTCTGTTCTGCTCCATGGTTTTGGTTGAGGTGACATTATAGCCATCAAATACAACAACTGTCCCAACACCAACATGTTTTAATGTGTATGCGATATATGAATGGGACACGTCATGATATGTAGATGCCTTTGGCCATACAACTGTGTGTAGTAGGTGCCCTCCGTCCACAACAAATAGTGCATTGTCTGGGACAGTTGGTTGTTGTGTAATGAATGACTTCAACAATATACCCAGTGTACTTTTCATTGGATTCCGCATTAGACCATCAATGAATAGTGCTAGGTGTTGCGGTGACAGTTCGTGTGTCATGAATGTTTCCATTTCAGTACTATCATTGAGAACACACGTGATCCTATTAAACAACAGAGTGGGGTTAACTGCCGTATCATGTCCTCGGACTTTGACAGTTTTGTGCATACTACTGATTGTCTTAACCTTATATTTTCTGTGAAGAGTGTGTGAAACACTTACCTGTCATTTTAACAGCTGCGGCGGTACCAATGTCGACTGCTTGGTCACAATTCATTGACGACCCGGCCACTAGTCCAGTGGATATAGATACAACTCGAGATGGTTCATGTTCACAGAATGGTGAATATGCCTGCAGCCAATCCACAAAGAGACCAATGTCGTTGATGATTGGGTGCTTACCCTCAGGTCTTTGTGCTGTTCAGAGGTAGATGTGTGTACTGATGCGAATTTCTCCTGTTGGCTACAAATATGCAAACAAGCGGGCATTGCACACACCCACTTTGCCAATGTACTGTATGTGATGCCCCTACCATGTGTCATGCCGCCGGATGTTTTTAAAATTCGCATTAGGACCTGTTCTATCGTTTGGTCAGAAAAGTTGCGACTCCAGTACTCGTCAGTACGACGGATAGTGAAATATCCCTGTTCTGTGAATTTGGCATATTCAGCTGCTGGCATCACTTTTTCCAAGGACCCCATCTGCTGAAGATACAATCGGGCAGACTTGGCATAGTGGAGATGCCCAGCAGCATGAAAGTATGGAATAATTTTCTCAACAAAGTGTAGATGAAGATCCCAATTGCCCATTCTCTCAGCACGTATGAACAGACGAAGGAGGGTGACCTGGTCAAGGTACAATACCCACAACTTGTCAGTTCTGCTTTTGTTTGGCACAGCTATAAGGAGTTGTGATATTATGCCGTTTAATAGCTGTACATCATCGGCAACATCAGCAGAATGAGCACCTTGCAAGCTCATCTGATGGAGGGTTTTCAAATCATCTTTGTCAATGTCATCCAGACAGTTTGGATTATCATGTAATAGCACACAGATAAGGGACGCTGACGTCAGCATGTGGGCTCGGTGTGCACGTGAGTATGCATGACTTTCCAGCATATGCACAACATATCCTTTGGCATACACCGTTTCCCACAGATCTGTCAGTCCGCTATCAGTCATGATGTACCCAATGCTGCCTATGTAAGACATGAGTAGATGGAAGCCACCAAGTTGAAAAATGGCTTTGTTTAGATCATTTGTTGCAGTCACTATTTCTACCGCCTTTATGTACAACGGTTGGTCAAACGCAACTGGACATATGCCAAGACCATGTTTCTGACACCTGGTCTTGGGCAAAAGATAACGCTGTATAGATTGTGTTCAGATTTCCCCGGTCCAAGTTGATGAAGGGAAGTACTTCAATTCTAGTTTTGTTAAAAAAATTATTTTGATGCGATACTTTAATGAAGCCACTCCATGATGGACAGGGAGGAAAGTTCAAGCACATAACCTGCAACACAGAGTGTGTCGAAAGCCTTGGTAGAAATGACATATGTAGGTTCCATTTCAGGTGCTTTCATTGGTCCGATATAACAGACTTTAGACCAGGAACAGCTGGTTTGCTATATGCCTTTATGGGAACGTTTCCAAAGGCACCAACCATTTCCACCGGTGGTACACTGACTGTGCGTTTTATAGGCACTTCATCAACAGTACCCTGTGGTGTAACACAAGCAATACCTCCCATACTGTGGAAAGTATTGTCACAAGTCACTGTAGCTACATTAAAGTCTGCATTATCATACGCAAATTGGGTGAAACCACTGAAGATATCGAGTGGTCTATTGTGTGATACAAGTGCAGCCTCCAACCTGTGCACTTCTCTGTAATCATCTGATAAATGGAATCTGCTCAGAAGATCTACCAGTTCACTTGAACCATATTTTCTATGTATGAGATGAATGACCTTGGACGACATGAAGAAATTATGGCATGAGCTATAGTGGTAGTTCTCCTATTTATTGTAGGAGAATTTTTACCTTTCTAATCTAAAAGACAGATTTCTGATGCGCACTTTTTATCTCTAGACTTAAGAATTAAATTCTTAATTAAATCTTTAATTATTATCTAAAATGGCTAACTAACCTGAATTTAAGAGAAATTGCTGAAAGAAAATCAAATTCTCCAACGGGCCATCTTATCAATATTCATGAGACTTCATTAATATTAATGAGTCAGTTGACTGAATTTAATCAATGACATGGTCAAAAGCTATGTTAGGCGGGACGTTTTACGCGACGTAGCTAAGCGCAACAACCAAAACATCAATGTTAGACGTTATCCATGACGTCATATGTTCAGAAGATCATGTCTCTACGCAAATTCACGAACTTTTCACATGCTTTTTAGGATTTAAAACACCATTCTGGTTTTAGACATTTAATTTCATATTCTCTTGTATCAATCCAAGTGCAAGTAGTTCATTCTGACTGACTTTCGACATGGCACGCGACTTTCCTCGGTAAATTTTATACATATTTCAATACAACGAGAGCATGGCTAGTTAATATTGCGTTGTCACGGAAGGGTTTTGAAGCCATATTATATTTATATTTATCATATTTAGCATGTCACAACTAATCCGTTTCTAGTATACATTGAAAAATCATACTCGACATCTGGAAAGCCATTTAGGCGTGTCAAAAAATAATTTTGACCGTCAACATTTTAATGCTAGGCACTTTGGTGCCATTTGGGGATATATTTTGGCGGCCATTTTGAATGGTGATTATGAATATTATTTATATATACTGCGTTTTGGTATATTTATATACTTATGTATATTCTGATGGTTTTTATGTATATTTATTATAGCTGAATACGACGATATAAGCAAACAAGAGGGCCATGATGGCCCTAATTCGCTCACCTGACTCCATGAACACCAGAGGAGAATGTGACATTGAGTTCATGTCTTAAAAAAAATTGTGCTATTTTTAGATGGCGGTCATCTTGGATTAAGCGATGACTCATTTTACCAAATCTGAAAATGCTTCACCCAAGGATCTTAACTTCCTGTTTGGCCAGCATCGGCCATGTGGTTACTGAGAAAAAGACGTTCAAAATCTCGAATAAATGGACCTTTTGGCGGCCATCATGGATGACATAATCATCAGATTCCGACAAATATTGCACCAGAGCAATCGCCTCATCGATACCTTCAATTTGATATATGACATGAGCATATTCGGTCAAAAATAAAATTTGACCCCACGGGCCACGCCCATTTTTGACCACGGTGTCACCATTTTCACAATTTCGAAAGAGCATTGTAAATCGATCATTTCTACCAAGTTTAGTCGAAATCTGGCTAGCGGTTCATGAGAAGAAGATTTTTTAAGAATTTATGCTATTATTAGACGGCGGCCATCTTGGATTAGCGATGACCTCCATTTTAACAAATCTCAAAAGGCTTCACCCATGCACCATAACTTTTAAGTTTGGCTACCATGGGCCAAGCGGTTCATGTGAAGAAGAATTTTGAAATCTCTAATAAAAGAAAGAACTTTTGACATTTCGGCGGCCATCTTGGATGACATAACCATCCGATTTCGACAAAAAAATGTACCAGATTGATCGCCTCATCGATAACTTCGATTTGATATATAACATGACTATATTCGGTCAAAAATTAAATTTGACCCCAATTTGACCCCACGGGCCACGCCCAATCTGAAAAGGTTTCACCCATGGACCATAACTTTTAAGTTTGGTTACCATGGGATAGGCCAAGCGGTTCATGTGAAGAAGAATTTTAAAATATCTAATAAAAGAAAAACATTTTGACATTTCGGCGGCCATCTTGAATGACATAACCATCCGATTTCGACAAAAAATGTACCAGAGTGATCGCCTCATCGATACCTTGGATTTGATATATAACATGACTATATTCGGTCAAAAAATTAAATTTGACCCCAATTTGACCCCACGGGCCACGCCCATTTTTGACCACAGGGTCACCATTTTAACAACTTTGAAAGAGCATTGTACATCGATCATTCCTACCATGTTTCGTCGAAATCGGGCTAGCGGTTCACGAGAAGAAGATTTTTTAAGAATTTATGCTATTTTTAGACGGCGGCCATCTACCATGTTTCGTCGAAATCGGGCTAGCGGTTCACGAGAAGAAGATTTTTTAAGAATTTATGCTATTTTTAGACGGCGGCCATCTTGGATTAGCGATGACCTCCATTTTAACAAATCTGAAAAGGTTTCACCCATGGACCATAACTTTTAAGTTTGGTTACCATGGGATAGGCCAAGCGGTTCATGTGAAGAAGAATTTTGAAATATCTAATAAAAGAAAGACATTTTGACATTTCGGCGGCCATCTTGGATGACATAACAATCCGATTTCGACAATAAATGTACCAGAGTGATCACCTCTTTGATACCTTCGATTTGGTATATAACATGACCATATTCGGTCAAAAATAAAATTTGACCCCAATTTGACCCCACGGGCCACGCCCATTTTTGATCCCGGGGTCACCATTTTAACAATTTTGAAAGAGCATTGTACATCGATCATTCCTACCAAGATTCGTCGAAATCCGGCTAGCGGTTCATGAGAAGAAGATTTTTTAAGAATTTATGCTATTTTTAAACAGCGGCCATCATGGATTAGCGATGACCTCCATTTTTACAAATTTGAAAAGGCTTCATCCATGGACCATAACTTTTAAGTTTGGCTACCATGGGCCTAGCGGTTCATGTGAAGAAGAATTTTGAAATCTCTAATAAAAGAACGACCTTTTGACCTTTCGGCGGCCATCTTGGATGACATAACTTTCAGATTTCGATACCTTCAATTTGATATATGACATGACCATATTCGGTCAAAAATTAAATTTGACCCCAATTTGACCCCACGGGCCACGCCCATTTTTAACCCCGGGGTCACCATTTTAACAACTTTGAAAGAGCATTGTACATCGATCATTCCTACCAAGTTTTGTCGAAATCCGGTTAGTGGTTCTTGAGAAGAAGATTTTTGAAGAATGTGTGCTATTTTTAGACGGCGGCCATCTTGGATTACGTAATGACGTCATTTTAACAATTTTGTAATCCCCCTACCTAAGGACCATGCTCATGAAGTTTGGTGACTATAGGCCTAATGGTTACCGAGGAGAAGACGTTTGAAAATGTTCACGGACAACGACGACGGACGACGGACAGACGACGGACACATTGCGGTAACAATGCTCACATGAGCTTCGCTCAGGTGAGCTAAAAACAAAAATGGCGGCCATCTTGGAAACCTTCTTGAATTGCCAAGTTGGCACAAGGTTCATTTACGGGGACTTTTTTCTGATAATGTAGACATGATTCTGAACATATCCTGAAATGTTCAGCTTGCTATCAATTTTTTTGACCTTAAACCCTATTGCTCCTGGGCTATGGCTGTGGTAGCTAATTTGCCCGTAACTAACAAAATGTTTAAAGCAGATCATTGAAGTGAATATATTTGAAGACCTAAGACATTTATCGATTACCAGAGACATAAGTCAAGAGAAAAATCGAAATGTGTGGTGTTTGAGCGAGTCCGATATTACGACATTTTCCCAAGCTCTTTCCTACCTTGAACACGCTACAGTGTATATTGTACGGAAATTGGTGGGTGGCATAACGGTTTACAAATGAGCCATTTATCAGGTCCTAGGTCCGAGTCTTCCACCTGTGATTCAGTATAATAAATTCTTAGCTACATAATATAAGTATACTTTGCAATTTTCATGAAATCGGCTGCAGATAATGTCATATAGAGACCGGATCACAGCGAAAGTCTCATCAGACAGACCAGTGATATGAACTACTATGAAGGTATTGTTTATGCCCTATGCGAGGTTTGAATCCACAATCTCCGGATTAGATGTCAGGTGTTCTAACTCCCAGGCAACGACCCATACGTTGTTCGTTGAAAAGAACGCGGAGTCGTTTACGTTGTGTCATTAGAAATGGGTAACGTCAAACAAGAGGCCCAAATGGGCCCAGAGTCGCTCACCTGACAACAATTGCACTAGACCGATCGCCTCGCGTATACCTTCAATTTGAATTACATGACAATAATTTGGAGAAAAATTAAATTTGACCACATCCACCACCCGAGCCCCACCAATGTATGATCCGTGGAGAGATCTCGGGATTATGGGCACATTGAATGTGTTATCTAGCTTTGCAATATTAGACACTTATATTAATGACAGAAGTCTTATATAAATGTAAAATACCTTGCAATGACAATCATATTATGTATTGTCATACCGCAGATAAGTTTCTCGGCTTTTGATTGGCTAGCTTGCCTGGTCATATATATTATATGACCTGCCAAGGCCGTCGAAAATAGAGAAATTGCGATTCCCCTCCGGCGCCTCGCTTCCATGAAGACACATTTTGAAAGCGTCTAGCGATTGCGAATTGTATTCCTCACTAAACACAATAAAACCCCGAATTGATCAATACAAGTAACAAATTGTACACTCAAAACCAGTCTGTATTGTTTATTTTTCCATAAATATTCTTCGCTCATCAAAATATGAGCGAAAAATTAGCCAAAATAACGAAAATTGCTTTTCAAATATTAACACGCTTTGCTTCGTGACACGGCTATATTTAGGTAACAAACTATGGGTTCCACGCACGAAACCGCGGCGTAGCAATGACAGCGAATGTTTGGGAACCAGTCGCATTATTTTAGAGGCGCCAAATGGAGAGCAGATCAATAGAGCAGCGGAATACAAATTAAATTACACGATATAAAACAACTGTCATAAAGTCGTTTTCGATGGATTTCTTACTCCATATTTAGTTTGATATCGTTTAATAAAAAAACAAAATGTTCATTTACGCCTTTATATTAAGACTGACTGTAGAAAATCGAATCTCGGATTATTTTTCTTCCAGAAAAAAAAACACAAAGATCAAAAGAAGAGATATGTTTATACGGCCAAATACAGGATCAGCGGTATGACAGATACGTTATTGTGATTCTACACAGGCTATATGGTGTAATATTGCCCGTCTGAAGGTATGTTCACCCTCGGCTATATCGCCTCGGGTGAACATACCTCCAGACGGGCAATGTTACACTGTATAGCCTGTGCAGAATCACAATAACTTATAATATTATGTAAAGAAAAAAGGTTTAAGTATACCAATCTTGTGTTCGTTCTTTATTTTTCTAACCTTGACATGTACATAAACATTCGTGGCAATAGTAGAAATCCAAAATGACTACTAAATGTAATAATATTACCACTTGTAGCGACCATCTGTTAATAATTAAATCATATTAGCCATTTAATCACCAAAGACAACACCATGGTATATACGAGTAAGTATTGGTC
Organism: Conchocele bisecta; assembly: GCA_029237695.1. NCBI lineage: Eukaryota > Metazoa > Mollusca > Bivalvia > Lucinida > Thyasiridae > Conchocele > Conchocele bisecta. Next base: position 46,572,615 of record CM055277.1, read on the forward strand.
TTGTGGATAATGTAACCATTTATATATCTTACATACTAGTATGCAATCATACACGTGTGCATATTCCTGTAGCAAAAAATCAAGCTGGTATGCCAATATGAATATTTTACCCGTATAATGATAATCAAATCGTTTATAATCCCTATTTTTCTTTCTATTCTGTTTTTTATACAAATTATTTTTGTCTCGACAAACAATACTGATTATCATATTCATGAAACAGTCAGTCAATATTACTATGCAATTTCATACGCTGTACACCTTCAGAAATCGAAAGTGTTACATCGCTTTTTTATACACTCAATCAGACAAATGGTGCAATATCATCTGCTAACTCAGATATTGCCAAATAAACGTTCAAAAGCAGTATTTCCATATTTCTTGTACTCTAGATTTGTGGTGAACACAACATACGTGCGATTGGGACACATTTTTCGTGATATGTGCATGATTGAATTAGATTTTGACCGTTTTCGAGATGCGGAAGATTCACTTCAACATTATATTCCCTTTTACACGATATTGCAGAAAATACAATACCAAAAACCTCCGCAAAGCCCAAACGTGTCAGTAAACCATGGTTTCACGAAGAATGCAAATAAGCAATGACTGCTTGTAAGCGGTCTATTAGTGAAATCAATAATCAAGCAACACCAGACAATTTAAATGCTCATAGAATTTCTAGAGCGAAAGCTCGACGCACTATCAAAGGTAGCAATGACTTGGAGACCTTTTGTCTCCAAGTTGAACTCTCGATCAAGAATGAAAACAACATGGAACATGATTCGTAAGATAAACGGCAAAGGTAAATCGACTTATATCATCATATCAACAAAGCAGGACACCAAGTCCCTTCCAAAGCAGACATTGGAAACACATTAGCATACACATTCTCCAATAACTCCTCGTCCAATAACTATTCTGAGGAGTTCTTGAAGGTGAAATCTGAGCAAGAGAAAACCAAACTAAATTTCAATTCAGACAATTCAGAACACTACAACGCTCCTTTCTCTATGAGGGAATTAAAAGCCTCCCTCGAGAAAGCACATGACACATCAGCGGGCCCTGATGATATCCACTTCCAACCGCTAAAGCATTTATGTGAACACTCTTTAGATAACCTCCTTGAAATATTTAATACCATTTGGGAACAAGGTGACTTCCCGCCTTTATGGCGTGAAGCCACAATAATACATGTTCCCAAACCGGGCAAGGATCACACCGTCACACATTGCACTTACTAGCTGCATCTGTAAAACCATGGAACGAATGATTAATGACTGGTTTGTCTGGTTTGTGGAATATCAGTCGGGATTTCGTCGCCAGGGAAGCACTGCCGATAATCTGGTTAGCCTCGAAATATTCATTCGAGACGGATTTGTTAAAAATGAGCATATAGTGGCCGTATTTTTTTAAACTTTTTACCTAGAAAATGCATATGACACAACGTGGAAGTATGGGATTATGAAGGACCTTCATGACCTCGGTCTGAAGGGTCATCTCCCTGATTTTATTTATAAGTCTTTGAAGATAGACAATTCCAAGTCCGAGTCGGTACAACCTTTTCAGATCCCCACGAACAGGAAATGAGTGTGCCGCAGGGAAGTATATTGTCTGTTACTCTTTTTAACCTTAAACTAAATAACATTGTAAAATACCTGCAACCAGGTGTTGACTTCGTTATATGTCGATGTGGGAACAAATTAATAAAAAGAATCCATTTCCCCTGCGGGGCTCCGTACTATTGTAAATGCAGAGAAGCTATTTCATGGTCTAGCTTCCTCAACCTCTACAAGGACAGACGGTGGCAATGATTCAAGATCATTGATCAAAACAAGAATCCATCTAGCATAGTTGTGATGGTACATGTAATTATATGCCTGGGTAATCTGACAGCATCTCCCACATGATACCGCTCTGTGAGTATCAGGTTACTCTCTGGGGCTGACCAATACACTCATGCTGAAATATTAGATGATTAGATATGTAGTTAGATCATACACTGGTTGTTGTTCTAAATACCCTGTACCTAGATAAAGAGATGTATGCAATTGTGTTTGGTTGTAAGCGATTCCACCAGTTTGTATATGGACGTACGGTCAATGTGCATACCGATCACTTGCTCCTGGTGTCCATTTTCCAGAAGCCCCTTAATGCCGCACCTGCTCGATTGCAGCGCATGATGTTGCGATTACAGAGATATGACCTTGAACTCCAGCACTTGTTCAGTAAGGAAATACCTGTTGCCGACACCCTTTCCAACAGGTATCGACCTACAGATTAACATGGTTATGTCAAGTCTGCCTGTTTGTCACATGAAGATGCAGGAAAGAATATCTCAGACTGATCTGGATGATCCCAGATAATCGTTATCAAAGAGGTTATTCTCCAAGAGTGCATAGATCCACGGATAAATGTCACCGTGAAATACAACCCTTTAGTAATTTCATGGATGAATTATCCAGTGTCGATGGAATAATCCTGAAAGGCCATAATATTGTGATTCCCAATTCCCCGATGTAAAACATGTAGTTCACACATGCCACATGGGTAGAGAAATATTTGAAGCGTGCACATGATGTAATGTTCTGGCCTGGGATATCGGCAGATATTACAAACATGGTGCTGAATTGTTAGACTTGTCTTGAGCCCAGGCATTCTCATCAAAAGGAGCCACCAGAATATCCATGGCAAATCACAGCCACTGATCTGTTCACCTGGGCAAACTAATATTACTTCATTGTAGTAGATTATTACTCAAGATATCTCGAGGTCAAGCAACTTCCAGACCTAAAGAGTACTTCGGTAATCAGTCAGATACAGGCAATTTATGCCCGCTGGGGGAGGGGGAGGGTCAGTGAGAAACTGGTTTCTGATAATGGTTCCTGCTACAGTTCACAGGAGTTCGCAAACTTTGCCAGGGAGTAGGATTTTCATCATGTGACTTCAAGCCCCCATTTCCACCAGTCTAATGGTTTTGCTGAGAACTATGTGCAGATTTGTAAAATAATTCTGACCAAGATTAAGGCAGATCACAAAGATCCACTAATTACATTTCTGGAGTACAGAACCAAACCAATTACGCCACTAAACTACATTACAATCCGTCTAATCCAGCTTATGACACTGTCTTTCATCGAACTACAGATGCTGTATTCGATAAGAAACCAAGCTTCAAGCCACCATTCGGCAAGACAATGGACCCTTTAATAAACGGTGCTGGCTTAGATCTGGATCACATTGCCAAATACCCTGTCCCATATACTCCACCGTGGCAGTTGGAGTAGCACAAGGTGATCTTCGATATTAGCCAGCACGCCAAAGCAACAACTGATCCATCACCTTTTCTTGAAGCTAAAGACAGATAAAATACATACACTCCACTTTTCACTGATGACTCAAAGGACGGGGACCGGGTAGCTGCTGGTGCAACTGTCCCTGAGGGAGATCTTCAATCCAGACTCTCAGATAAATCTTCGATATTTTCTGCGGAATTGGGGGCAATTTTACTCGCCCCTGATTTTGGGAGAATATCTTGCAGAAAGAAATTTAGTTTCCGATTCATTATCTTTACTACAAGCTTTATACAACATGAAGCTTGAGCATCCACTTATCCGCCAAATTATTGAACTACACCATATTTAATTTCGTATGGCAAGGCCATTATATTTTGTTGGCTCCCGAGTCATACTGGTATCAAGGGCAATGACAGGGCAGATAGTGCTGCCAAGGCTGCCCTGGAGCTACCGACTTCTAATTTTCCTGTTTGCTATCATGATTTTAAATCATCCATTAACTCTTTAACTCATTGATCTCTGATACAATGCAGACCCGGTGGGATCTGCTCACAGATAACAAACTTCACGCTGTGAAACCGATTTTGGGCGTATGGACTCCTGGCTACAGACATGTCCTTATTCGATTGCGCATTGGACATACACGACTAATGCATTCGTATATGCTCAAAGGTGAGCTGCGTCCATGGTTTATTCCATGCCACGGCGCATGTACCGTACAACACATCCTACTGGACTGTATCGACTTTACCGATATTCGACGCAAACACTTCAATGTTACTTCACTTGCGGAGTTATTCCAGGTGGAGAACATTGAAGGTTTGATTAGCTTTCTCCATGAAACCAACTTGTATCGGAAAATCTAATTTTATCATTGTATACATGTTGCGCATTTATATTGTTCATCATAATTTTATTTTTACCCTAATCATTTGATTACCTACCACATCCAACATACTGTTTTACTATTATTTTCTTCTTCGTCTAAATTGCTTGGCCCTAAATGATACTCTTTCGTGTTGATGGGCCGTTAAGCACCATTACATTCCACCTTCTGTGGTCACTAGTAAAATCAGCCTCAGCAAACAAAGAGAAAAGGGGTACTATGACAGACAGGTAAAACTACTCAGGCCATTACATGTAGGTGATTCAGCTAGGATACAACAACCTAACAAAACTTGGAAACCAGCAGTAGTGATTGGCAACGGTCATACACGGCTTGAGTCCCTGATGATATGGAATACAGGCACAACAGTACTACTTTTTACCTGTAATGACTATAGGATAGTGTTGAAAAGGTAACTTTCACAAGCATAGATACACACTTTCAATGTTTTGTACCGAGCTCGTCCCTACTACCTATATATATTTATATTAAGTATGGTGTCGTTTGTTTGGAAAACATCTCTACTTGTGCATGTCATTTAGGGATAATTGACAGTATGCGTGCCGCTCCAAACATCCGGAACACCGGGACTACAAACGGCAGTACAATCTTCGTAAACTCGACCAGTCCGCTCCAGTTGCTCTCATCCTTCTTCTCGTCGATGTGCTCTCGCCTCAGTCGCTTCACCAATCTGTCCTGCTTCTCCACCTTCCTTTTTAGCTCGTCGTTTCCCATCGTCGCCTTATTGAGTTCCAGCTCCAGCGACTTCTGTTTTACCTGCATCTCCAGCAGCGCTACCTTTATGGCCGCAACCTCCTGGCCACTGACCTCAGACGATTTTATCATAGCCAGGCTCTCGAGCTGCGCCGAAAACAACTGTATGTCATTCTCGTAAAGCCGTCGTTGCGACCATTTCCTTCCTGTTGGCAGACTTCTGTCGGTTGCACACTCCTCCATCGTCTTTCTCGTCTTTTCCGTCATGGCGTGCTCTGCCTTTTCGTACAGTGCGTTAGTGTAGCAGGACCCGTGGTTCGCCGCCATCAAACTATCGATCATCCGTAACAAGTCACGACACATCTCATCGCGGGCGTCCACACTGCCTTTGTTGTTGAATGCGAGACAGCGCATCTCACATTTTCGTAAAATATCGCATAGCACAGGTGGAGAATCTTCGATATATTGTTGGAAAGTCATCCCCTCGCTGTCGATGTCGTCCTTCCTGGTGAACAGAACAATCGCGTACCTATACATGTCCTCGCCGAGTATCTTCTCGAAGGTATCAAATGTTTGTTTCTCTTCTGCAGTGAAGCGGCCTAAACGCGTCACCAGTATAAATGCGTGTGGTCCCGGGACGCTCTTCCTTACGCACGTGGTGATTTCGCGGGTGATGTCTTCGTTGGAGAAGCCCGTATCAAACATTCCAGGCGTGTCGACGACTTGGATGGTTTTGCCCTCCCGGACCGCCCTCTCTAATAGGCATTCCCGCGTCACGCTGGCGGGACTGGCTTTGGAATGGAAGGCAATCCGGCCCAGCACTGTGTTGCCCGTGGAGCTCTTCCCGGACCCCGTCTTGCCCAGCAGGATCATGCGTCAGCTCCTAGGGGCCGCTTCGCACTCGGCGTCCAGATCTACAAAGGAGCAGGGCAAATACTATGACTGAGACTTAGCATATAGTCATATATTGTAATACGGCCTACATTTTACATTTGGAATTCGACTGGGACCTGGCTACGAGTCTGCCATCTATGGGCCCATATGGTTACTAGGTTACTGGTTAATGAATTTGTTGTCCGTTTCGCATACACCAAGTGATTTAGTCATTGAATCCTCTGCCCGCTCAAGCTCCTTTTACCCCAGTGTTCAATTCCAATAATAAGTCATTTGAAAGAACGTCAATAGTTTAGAACATTAGGACAAATTCTTAAAAACAAATTACTCACACTGCCGAACAGATTTCAAAGAAACCTGGCAGGAATAATCGATAGTCAACGCTCTTTCAGACCATTTTTGATCCCGCGGTCATCATTTTAACAAATCTGAAAGAGCGTTGACTATCGATTATTACTGCCAGGTTTCTTTGAAATCGGTTCGGCAGTGTGAGTAATTCGTTTTTTAAGAATTTGTCCAAATGTTCTATGGCGGCCATATCGGATTATGCAACGACCTTCAGTTTAACAAATATGAAAACGCTTCAGCCATGGAACATAACTTTGAAGTATCACCAGCATCGGTCAAGCGGTTCACAAGATGAAGACATTTTAAATCTGTAATAAAATGATCACCTTTTGACCTTTCGGCGGCCATTTTGAATGAGGTAATCAACTGATTTTGAGAAAAGAAATGCTCCAGAGTGATCGTCTTGTCGATATTCCATTTTATATATAACATGACCATATTTGGTAAAATTTGAAATTTGACCCCTACTTGACCTCCGGAGCACCGCCCATTTTTGAAACACTGGGTCACCATTTTAACAAATCTGAAAGAGCATTGACTATCGATCATTCCTGCCAAGTATCGTCGAAATCGGTCTGGTGGTTCGTGAGAAGATTGATTTAAGAAATTGACCTAATGTTCTATGGCGGCCATCTTGGATTATGCAACGACCTCCATTTTAACAAATAAGAACGGCTTCACATATGGACCAAACCTGTGAAGTTAGACCAGCATTGACTAAGAGCTTCACGGGAAGAAGACGTTTGAAATATATAATAAAAGGATGACCTTTCGAACTTTCGACGGCCATCTCGGATGACGTAATCAACTGATTTCGACAAACAAAATACTCCAGAGAGATCATCTATGCAATACCTTCGATTTGATATATAAAATGACCATATCTGGTCAAATCTGAAATTTGACCACTACTTGACCCCCGTGGCCCCGCCCATGTTTGATCCCGCGGTCAACATTTGTCTGAAAGTTCATTGACTATCGATCCTGCAAGTTTCGTCGAAATCGGTCTGGCAGTTCGTGAGAATATTTTTTTTTAAAGAATTTAACCTACTTTTCTTCGGCGGCCATCTTGGATATTCATTTTAACAAATCTGAAAAGGAGTAACCCATAGACCATCCCCGTAACGTTTGGTAAACATCGGCCAGGCGGTTCAGAAGAAGAAGAGATCTGAAAATGTTGACGGGCGGACGACGGACGGACAAAAAGCGGTAACAATAGCTCACTTGAGACTTGGGCTCAGGTGAACTAAAACAAGCCATTAAAGACAAAAAACAACCCTCTAAACGCCTATTAAAATAATATCTTTATAAATAAATACAGCTTAAACATATTTTAAAGTGACGTACCATCGTCGGCGGAGGGCGGGCTGAACTTCTGGCAGACGTGGCATATGGTAACGCCGACGTCATTAATGACGGTACATGACGTGCACTGCCATGACGAGCGTAACCTCTCGCAGACATGGCACACGTTAACGCCGACGTCATTAATGACGGTACATGACGGGCACTGCCATGACCTCTCACCTGAAACATGCACCTGACTCCTAAAATGTGAATAACAATAAACAGTAACGCACAGTTTTCTACAATTCTAGAGACGGAAATTCCGCATAAACACTGGCAACTCCAGGTGTTTACACTAAATAACTTTTCATTAACTGCCAGGATAGTTTTCACAATGTTAGTATGGAAATTGCAAACATGTTGGGATTAAAAATTTGGTGGGTTTCCACCAATGGTATTTGTCTGTTCAATGGCAATCCAGGCGGAACCAGATTTCATGCAGAACATTCAGTCTGACAGGAGACAAAAGGTGTGGTCACTTAGGCTTGGTAATATCAATAATGAATCAACATATTACCGTCAAAGCGGGTTATTACAAGGGCTAACTGCGAAATGGCAAACACGGAACAAAGAACGAGACATACACTAGCTGGCTTGTATAACATATGTAGAGATGCAAACTTAGAGATTGTATGTGGCATTGTTATAACACATGCGTTGAGACCCATTGTCAATATCTCTGCAGTAATATACATACATCTTCATAATTGTATCAGTGTGATTTATTTCGTTGACCGGAACAGTCGCATTATATCGCTCTGATAGCAATCGATCGCAAAACATCAAATATGTGAGTACTTTCAATATATCACTTTATTACCGGCTTGTAACGACGTTCTGCACCTTAGCAGCAATAATCAAGTATGTGTATTAATGTATTACTTCTGGCTCTGCTCTGTATAGTGATATGTGTAGATTAAATTGACAAAACACAGGATATATCGTGGTTCAGCATAGCATAGGGTCTCTTTTCTCAGCACTGTGATACAAATCTGATCACATCAATAAACACTATTAATAATAGCCATCTACACTGAATACAAAGCACAGCTTACCACGGCAATACAGAGGTAAGGTAATCCCCATTGTTGTACTTGGCTCGCACGCGTAAATATAACTCAGCACATACGTTGACACTGTGAGATGATATTGTGAGTATATGTATTATTCTCAGTTGATTCTTTGTACGTAGGGATCCATAAGTATTTATTATTTAATTTGATTAGTAGAATTTAATTAAATTTATCCTAATTGCCTTTATTTTTCCAATAATAATCAGAACTAATATATACTTACATATACTTGTTTATGTAAATTAAAATATTACTGGAATAGTCAATATATCTTGCATCACAGTGAGGGGTGCGTAGCCCCTTTTGGTACGCCGGATTCCGGCTGATTTAGAGGGTATTCCGGATGCCGAGTATGGTTACGCGGTACGCCGCTATCGTAGTATTTCGTCCGCGTACGCCGTTCCCGAAATTAGCATGATGCTATATACTGTCATATGCTATAACAAAAAGCAAATATTATATGGTCTTATATGTCTTATACGTATTTCCGAACAGAGTATCGTCAGGTGTTTGACTGGGACGAACTGTTTCAGCAACGAGTCGTATTATTCCGGTTTGAATTATCTCCCTTGTCAACTTCCGTTTTTATTTATTCCAGTTCCGGTCATAATTTTGGCACATTTTTTGGGGGATTTTTTTTCACATTCACATTAACTATTAGGCCTATGTCAAACTATTTAAGATTCGAATTAAGTAAAAACAGATGGCATTGATAGAAGCAACTAGCCGTCTGTTCTTTCGAGACGAAAGGAGTTTCATGTTCAATGCCGATCGTGATAATGTGGTATCGCTTCAAAGGCCGAAAGGGTGAAGGAAGTTTTAATGAGCGAATATGGGATCAGGACATGGGTGGCATCCTACGGTGTGATAGACTTTAAGATTACCATTGGCTTGAAAAGACTACAAAAGGACATTGAATATCCGTCCGGTCGGCTGATAATGGCCGACTCGGAGGTGGAGTGGTCGAATGTGAAGAATCTCCTAACACAGATACCGAAGACACACAGCTTTAATGGTGAGATATTATTGTTGAATTACTCTCGATTCGCCATAATCACGAGTCGCCACATCTCGATTCGCCACAGTTAAATCACGATTCCTGGCCCTAAATGACCTTAGCTGTTGATAGGCCGTTGAACACCAATAATCAATCAATTAGTAACCCTGCTCACTAAACTAGGCCCAAGTGGTGTGGGAGTTGGACCAACTGCATTGCTGGTTATCATTACAAGGATAGAGCAAACCATTTTGACAAGTTAAAGAACAAAGAGATCCAATTATCCAATCTAAGATAGCTACACAAACAATAATTCCTCAATTAAATGAAGGAACCTGCCTCAAGAGACGTTCCATCATGTCAGAACTAAAAGCTGCCATTAAAAGTAAAAATAATACAGCACCAGGAGCAGATAAAATATACTATACAATTTTAAAGCATCTCCCTATTGAATATATGGAACAACTGCTCCTGGCTATAAATAAATCCTGGGAAAACGGTACCCAACCTGACTCATGCAAAGAAGCTACCGTCATCCCTATATTAAAACATAAAAAGGATACAACGCATCCATCATCATATAGACCAATATCGTTAACACCAACAATTTGCAAAGCAATGGAATCGTGGGGCGGATATGTGAATTGGGTGTGCACATGTGGAAACAAGCATGACAATTTGCATAAGGGGGTTGTTGAGTATGCTGATTCCAAAAATTGCGGGAACCACGATGTCATTCCAACGGTTCCCGCTCAAAATTATAAAAAATCAAAATGGCCGCCATAAAATAATTTTTTGTCAATAAATTTGGTCTAAGTGCTCCAATTTTCTTTATCTTGGTGTCTTTGTTTTTGAGGTCTAGGAATTTAATAAAAACATTACAAACATCTCACTGCACATTTTGATGTTGAAATTGAAAAATAATGATATAACGCATTTCACCTCAAACCTAACTGATGCACATATGAGAAGCAGCCGGAAGCTAGACGTCACGGCACCGTCAACAAACTTGGTATACACAGTGCAATTTACAATTTTAACGATATATACTATTTGTGTTTTTCAGATACTGGTGATGGTGAAAGTTAGGTGATGGTATATGTTGTCCTTGGATGTTCACATAAACTTATAACCATGTCCAAGAAAATAAAACTAGTTCCTAAGGCTTGCCCAGTACCATCTAAACCAACTGATAACACTTATAAGCCCAACACCAATATGCTATTCTACATTGGCAAGCAATCTGAACATTCTTCATGAACTGAAAAGAGTGCCATTGAACATATAAGGTACATGTCCACTCAGTAGGCACAAACTGTTAATAGGAATTAAATAAGTGTATAATTGTGTCACTATTCCACCAGTTCTAATAATTACGAGTGCCCAATATACAGATATACTCATTTAGAAATATTTACTTTACTGATAGTGACGCACGGTGGTATCAGGCTATTTTCATATGCAAATGAGTATTTTTTTTTTTTAATTATTTATACTAATTTAAAATGTATACTAATGCCAATCAATACATGGGGTAATGGTGAATGAATATTTATTTTGCCAGAAAATGTCTCAGATGATGTCTCTTGATTATACGATGGTAATGGCATATAATATACACTAGTTAATCACAATGCCAAGTGGCACAAAGCCTGATATGTGATGTGTAATACTACAGAAGTTAAGCGGGCCAAGAAACTGCAAGAGCTAGGCTAACATAGATCCAGAGGTCAATGGGCACATAACAAGTTACAGCTGCAGCCCTTGTTCTTCTTAACCGACCGTACTCATTCCAACACACCTGATGAAGAACAGCTGCACTTTGAAAAGTCGTGTTAGCACATGCAATCTGAACATCCCCAGTTTGGTTATGGAACTGGAACTCTTCTTCCTACAGTTTCTCAGGTCACACCGTGAGAGACTTTGATCTCTACGTGGAATCACTTGGAAAGATCAATCCATGGATGTTCGCTCTTGACCACTATCATTATGCTCGCTGGATGACAGTTCATGTGAGAGATCTACTGGCCCTGCGAAATACATGTCCAGCAATACATGTACAGTTCCTGAGTGGTAACTTTATTACACATAAATCCAACCACAAGTTTTCAGCACTTGCCCATGATCAAGTTCATGGACAGCTTAATGCAATGGTAAAGGGTGATGGTGGTGTAATAGGAATCACCGAAAACGCGGCAGCATTGAAGTGCTGTATGATAGCTGGCCCATAAACAGCTAGACTGCTGAAATAGTACGATCACAAGCATAGCATGAACAGACCTGATGTAGAGCAGCACCATGAACAAATCCCCAGCGTGCAGAATGCCATATTGTCTCATGTCAGTGGTGTGGTTGGTGCAATATAAGAATTTGGCAATCCATTTATGGACATAGGTACAGACCTCTACGCTCTTGATAACAAAGTGGTAATGCCTGGAAGAAGACATTGGGAAAACACAGTGCCAGAGATTCGTAGAAGAGCGTGTAGGCAACTCAACAGCTTTCCATGACCGAGGACTAGTCGGTCCTTGCTCAATGCCAGTACTACAAAGATATCTACAAAGTCCACATCTACTTTAAGGTGTCAACCTTACATAATGACGTTCACCTCTTCTCAAAGATGTATATATCATGCCAAGCAAGAAGCAGTGACATGGGTGCCTTTTTCAAGCATGAAAACCATGCATGGATACGCTGGCATCAAGTAATACCATGCACCAAACTTCTAAATCTGACTTGATGGAGTGCATTGAATCATTGTCTCCTCAGCCGCAAGATATTCCAGGCGTTGATATTAGAATTGTTGATGGTGCAGTACTTGTGCACATACTTGATCACAGGAAAGCCCAAGTGACTATTAAGACATTTCAGGATTACGCACAGCTGGCATCTATGCTGCGAGATGTTGTCCGGGTAGATGTGGTACAGAGAGGACAGCCTCAATGTACAGAGTCGTGGTCATCTGGTACCCGTGTTTGACTGCTTATCACATATTCCAAATCAAGTTCCAAGTGACGATATACATGAAATCGATAGGTACGTCCTTCTGTGCCAGAGAATATCAGCTCACCGTCATGTGAATGATGCTCGTAAGCAGCTCTGCGTTTGGAAATCGGAAGATTGAGAACATGGCTGCACTGGAACAACATATCAGGAGAGCAGTCTATCAGGCGGGACATATCTGGGGACAGTGTCTCATAGGTGATCCTCAGATTCCTCCACCTTCTTCACAGGGTTGGGAGAAATTGAGTGATGATTCACCATGGACATTATACTGGACTACTCTACCAGAAGCAAACAATGGGTGCCAGTAAGCTGCTTAGGTGTGGATGTAAACAGGCATGTTCTGGGAGGTGCAAATGCATGAAGGCTGGTCTGCGCTGCACAAAGTTGTGCTTCTGTCTGGGCCAGTGTAACAAGGAACTAGACTGAACAAGACTTGATATGATTTCAATGTGTTAACTGTAATATCTCGTTATTGAGGGTCACACTGCTTTGCAATGTTGTCATATTGTCTAATGTGGTCAATGAAACTTGTTGCTATTCTAGGACGAGTGAAAATATAAATACATAGGTTAATGCAAAAAAGGTATGCGTTATAGTCACTTTTTTCAAATTTTACCATGCATATTTTTATTATTGTTTTTGTGGTTTATCTTATTATATTCCTAGACCCCATAAACGTAGAAAAAGATTTTGATCAGGAGAATTGGAGGACTTAGACCAAAGTTATTGACAACAAATATTTTATGGCGGCCATTTTGAATTTTTGAGCGCGAAGCGTTCGATTGACGTCGTGGTTCCAGAAATTTTTGGAATCAGCATACTCAAAAAACCCCTTGTGCAAAGTTTCATGCTTGTTTCCAGAAGTGCAGACCTCAAGCCAAAAATGTTACATATCCGCCCCACTAGAAACGATGGTAGCGAATAGGTTAAAACACCATATAGAATGAAACCAAAAAATAAGCCCGACTCAATCAGGATTCAGAAATCAAAGATCTACCATAGATCAACTAGCACGACTGGAAACAGTGATTAAAACAGCTTTGGTGGAAAAGAAAACGGTCGTCGCTGTGTTCTTAGACCTAGAGAAAGCCTTTAACATAATGTGGACAAAGGGAACAATAGAGAAACTCATAGGGAAGGGCATAAATAACAGAATGTTGCTATGGCTTGACAATTTTCTTACGGGCATGAACATTAGAGTCAGAATAGGAACAGAGCACTCCAAATTCCAAAACATAGATAATGGTTGCCCCCAGGGCAGCGTCGTTAGTCCAATAGTATTCAACATCATGATCGACACACTGCATACTGAACTTAACAATGCTAATAAGAATACACGTAGCAAAGAAGACCTATCACAATTTTCTGATGACAGCGCAATCTGGCATTCACATGCGAATCTAGATGTAGCCCTCGGAGTCGAACAGACATCACTAGATAAAATTACAATAAGGCAAAATAAATGGGGGTTTGAAATCTCCCCACTTAAAACTGAGGCAGCTATATTTCATAAAGGAGGAACATTGTGCTATAAAGATTCGGAGCAACGGTATACCTATAAAAGAGAATAGCAATACAGAACAACAAGTCTAGTGGTGAACAACCAATCAATCCCTTAATACAAGAAATGTGCAAAATTTCTAGGTATGATATTAGACGACAGATTAACCTGGGGTCTTTATGTAAAAGACCTAGTTCAACGGTGTAGGAAGGGCCTTAATCTAATGAAACTTATATCAGGTACATCATATGGAGCAGAAAAACCGTCTCTCCGACGATTCTATAAAGCATTAATACTATCTAAAATAGACTACCGCTGTATGTTATACAAAGACGCTGCGGCCAGTCATCTAAATACACTAGAAATAATTCAAAGAACAGCATTAAAAGTAGCAACGGGTGCCTATCAATCAACTAGAGCCGCAGCAATAGAAGTAGAAACAGTTGTACAACCACTGGATCTGCGACGTGAATGTAATTTACTAAAATACTGGGCCCGCACCCAGCCCCATGGTGCTAACCTACCACTTAACGAACTAATAAAACCCAAACGTACATATAAATACAACATGTTAAGAATTAAAAGAGGTCCTAGTAAACCGAATATAAAATCTAACGAAAATCCTAGCCATCAACCTAATGCTAACAAGTATCAATCTAACAATAATAAAATAAAAACATGTTATGCAATGAACGCACTAATCCTAAAAGAAGAATATGGACTAAATGACTGTAAAATGTAACCATTCATCACACACATACCTTACTACCCATTTGAAATCACAGCAAGATCTGACCTTACAGAAATAATAATAGATACTAATAGGGATCCAGCCCTCAGCCTTAAAAACGCAACAGATTACATTCACCACCATTGGAAAGACACGCTACAGATATACACGGACGGTAGCAAAAACTCAGAACTAGGAATAGCATCAGCTGCCTTTGTGGTAACTCAGCTAGGTCATATAGAACAATTTAAGTTGGCATCAACTCTAAGTGTATTTACATCAGAGCTTATTACCATATAAAAGGCCCTTATATACAATCTTACGCTAAATGACTACAAACACACCGTAATTATAACAGATTCATTAAGCTCTGTTCATGCTATTAATTCAGGGACATCTAAAACGAGACCCGACCAAATACATAACATTAAGACACAAATAAGCAGAACAGTTGAACAGGGCAAGCTTATAAATATAGACTAGGTCCCTTCCCATATTGGAATACCCGGTAATGAAGAAGCAAATCGCGCGGCTGCTTCAGCACATTTGACAGACACTGATGAATTAACACTACCTACTCATAGATAAATATATTCTGTCATCAGCAGAAAAGTAAGATACAAATTGCAAACACGTTGGAATAACATTCATGAAAGCAAGAACGGTGTGCACATACTTCAATCAATGATTCCCACAATCCCAGTTGTAAATTATACAGTAAGGATAGGCGGGCAGACAGAATAATCACACGACTTAGATTATGCAGAAATGGTATAAAGGCAAATCGTTATTGACAGGGCAGCGATATCTATATAGACATAAACTGTAGTCAGTGCGATGAAGACGACATAGAAGAACTGGACCACTATTTCTTCTTCTGCCCAACGCATGATGCAATCAGCAAGAAAAGATTTAGCCGCTGTTTGCTTAAAAAATAATATGATATCGTCCCCATATAATTTACTATCCCCCCCCCCCTAAAGAATGTGAAATGGAAATACACTTAGCTGTACTAAAATACATTAAGGCGACAGGGTACTGGAATAAAATATAACATGATACCGCTGCTGAAAAAATATGAAAATTAATAATAATACATTCTGAACAATTAAATAATATAATGAATCATACTTTAAAATACAATACATGTAAACATGTATACACCGGTACTAAGGGTAGGAACAAAATTAAAATCCGATGGAGTAGTCCTAGCTAAGTTACGTCCGTGACACTAGGCCCCATTGTCTCCATCCCAGATATGAAAACTAATGTAAATATCGTCACTGGTAACTGTTGAAAGATCAATTTTCGCAGCTTATGTTAGGATGTATATAGTTAACGGTAACATGTATTAGGTGGGGTGCGGTGCCCAACCCAATCCGAACCAAATCTCAAAACATAACAACATATAACTAATATAAATATAAGTCAAGTGATCCACCAATTGGTCTGTACTCGATCGGAACTGGCCCGAGAAAGTCTCTCTGGTATGGACTGCCTTATCGAGGATTAGTACATGGAAATTAACGAGACGATATGTACAGGATCGTGTGGGCTATCACATGAAGTTAAATAAATAAATTTAGACAAACCCAATCTGAAAAAGTATATTAGTATCAGGCTGTAGATATAAATATACGACACGTGATCTCTAACATGTATTAGGTGGGGTGCGATAGCCCAACCCAATCAGAACCCAATCTCCAAACATAACAACATATAGGTTGTATATATGTTATATCGTCAATATATGTACATTGACAAAATTAATTTAGTGCTCATCATTTCCCAAATAACATTACATGTGAATTTCATGTTGTTTTTAGAATCTTAATTTAAATGTGCGTGTATGCGGGAGGTATATAAATGTACGCATACATGTATGTTTCTTGTGAAACAGTATACTTTGGTACGCCGAGAACCCGATACGAGGGAGCTTCACCTGGGCTAGAAGCTGGCACTGTGTACTACTTTTGATTGTTTCGCATGATACAGACGCATGTGAAAGTGCAACAAATAATACATATATACATGCACTTGATGTGTACAGGCTAGTGTGGGATAACGAATAAAGTTAAACTAAATAAATTAAGACTTTCTCAATCTGCAAAAAGTATATTAGTATCAGGCTGTAGATATAAATATACGACAAGTGATCTCTCCCCCATCCAATGGGTATGTACTCGATCGGAACTGGCCCGGGAAAGTCTCTATGGTATGGATTGCCTTATCGAGGATTAGTATTGTCAAATTAACGAGACGACATGTACAGGCTCGTGTGGGCTAACACATGAAGTTAAACTAAATAAATTAAGACAAACCCAATCTGAAAAAAGTATATTACCTATTAGTATCAGGCTGTAGATATAAATATACGACAAGTGATCTCTCCCCATCCAATGGGTATGTACTCGATCGGAACTGGCCCGGGAAAGACTCTCTGGTATGGAATGCCTTATGGTGGATTAGTACTGGAAAATTAACGAAATGATATGTACAGGCTCGTGTGGGCTAACACATGAAGTTAAACTAAATAAATTAAGAAAAACCCAATCTGAAAAAGCCTATTACCTATTAGTATCAGGCTGTAGATATAAATATACGACAAGTGATCTCTCCCCCCTCCAATGGGTATGTACTCGATCGGAACTGGCCTGGGAAAGTCTCTCTGGTATGGACTGCCTTATCGAGGATTAGTATTGGGAAATTAACGGGACGATATGTACAGGCTCGTGTGGGCTAACACATGAAGTTAAACTAGATACATAAATTAACGCAAACACAATCTCTAAGCATAGCATATGTAAATCCTAAACTAGTATGCCAACCAATATTTACGACAATATATACAAATAGATGAACCTATGTAATAATAAATATAAATATCACTGCCCGCTCTGCTCACTCCCTCTGTACCATACACAATTCCGATGACACTATATATATGGACTAGGACAACTTGCAACCTCTACCCGCAACTCCCACTGACCAATAATGGTCTTCCAATACTGGCGACCGCACCCTATATGTTTCCACTGGTCGAGGTTAATTATTGCAGCCAATCGCCTCCTGTTTAACCCTTAATCATACATGTTCTCTTCTTTTAAAATATATGTTGTTGAACCAAATGGATATCGTTGCGGTGTGGCCGGGCGCCGGGCACGAGTGAGCGACGTGTATCGGAGCGTCAATAGCAGATGCCGTTTTTTGGACCGGCAGTAAAGCGCCGGCATTGGTCCCCGGTATCTGTTCGATCACAGCTCTTCACCTCTACACCGACGTATGTGAATTTGTCATTACATGCTAGAGGAAGTGGTGTTGCCCGGGTACTCCGGTTTCCCCACCATTCATCTCATGGAGTAATGCAGTTTAGACCGCAATTGGCCGCCCGCATTACTCTGATTAAACAGTATTGACTGTAATCTGCATCGTCTGAAATCAAACTTTAAAATTTGGACCATGACCGGCGGTATGGTACGTGACCATTTCCTTATCAATTCCACGAAACTATAAACTGGCAGAACAACTGTTTGCCTGATACTTGCATACACACCGCCACTCACTAATATATGGGCAATTACTATACCGCCGTGTATTATCTTCTATTTTTCTGTTGTCTTCAGATTATGTGAAACACATTGTCATCTAACCAAATAACAACATATAAACGCCACACCTGTATATAACGAGCCGCGAAACGACAGTAGCTGGGCCCGAAAATTACATCTTACATATTACATCATATTTTGCATACCCCAATATCGATCATTCCCTGCCTGATATATTCTGCCATGACCAACCGTCATATATCATCATTATATAGGATAACACTGTTACGGCTGAGTCTCCATATATCACATGTACTCACACTCAGCCTTTTTCACGGTCATACATACCGGCTTCGTGCGATGGAAGAATGAACTAGCTAGGTTAAATGAACCACCTCATTGTCATTGGTGTGTAAATGCATACACAAATACGCGCAGTCCACACGTGTTCATCACTGACGGCACAGTCCAGTAGCCTATTTCATCAACATTGCAAAGTATACTTTACTAGCAAAGTATACTTTGAGGGAGAAATTTTCAATTTTTTGAAAAATTTATTAATTTTTATTATATTGAATTTATTACATGATCACAGCCATTTAATGGCTGTGATAATGTAATAAATTCAGTATAATAATTCTGCATACTTTTAATCATGAATTATATGCATTTGTTAGTTCTATGTGAAATAATGCATTTCTGGAAAAATAAATGATTACTCCCTCAAAGTATACTTTGCTAGTAAAGTATACTTTGCAATGTTGATGAAATAGGCTACTGGTGTAATCGAGATTTTCACCGGCAGTTCTCCAATACGCCATTTTCGTTGTAATTGTTGATAAACTTGGGGAATTAGTTATTTATTCATAAAATGTCACTCGCTTTTAGTCTGTGAGAGGTAATAGTTGAAGATCGATAACCGTCCGTCGTTCTCCACCAATTAGTATGAACGTGGTGACAGTTATTCCACGGTGGTCGTCATGTTGTTTTAAACTTTTAATATGTTCTAAAATGTGAATAACAATAAACAGTAAAGCACAATTTTCTACAATGGGTCACATTTTACAATTTGAACACGTGTGTTCTTGGTGTCCAGTGTCACTGTACCACTACGCTGGAGACGGAAATTGTTTTTTTTTGTTTTTTTTGCCTTCTTAGCTTTGACAGTCAATAGTTTTGAGAAAAAAAAGCACATCCTCTTAGGTACAAAATATAAATAGCTTATCTCAATTAGATGTAAGGTCGTGAAACCAGTCCCACCGGCATCCCTATCCCGAAATCATGGATCCGCCTCTGCACATATTTTGTAATGTACAGGGATGTGTGCTGTCGTGGTGTGTATTATTGCTTCAGATGAGAAAATAAGCATGACTTGGCCTATATTAAGTCCTTTAAAGTGCCGCCAAATCTAGTGTTTGGACTAAATACAGGTCATGTTTGCTATTTACATTATGGAAGTCGGCGTGACGTAAATACGAATTCGGCCATCGTGACTTGGTGGAAATCCGATAGATTTCACTAGATACGATATATCATATTCACCACAGAAAATATAGTTGTTAGAATAATGTAAATACTACGCAAACGCACGAATATTTGTTTCATTTACTATCCAACATTATAAATTTGCATTCAGACCTTTTACCAACGATCCGTAATTGATTGATGCGGGGAAACCCCTTGGTAGAGGCTAGATTGTCCTGAAAAATAATCCCGTGTCATCTGTGCGTTAAAAGTGTGTTAAGTGTTTTCAGTCAAGCTTGTATATGCAATACTCCTGGCCCTACACCCACCATACTTGGACAACTTCATCTCCAAGTCATGTACATCAACAACCCTTGACCTATATTTGACCTTGACCTACATTTCCTCTTGAATTACTTACTTAATTCCCTTTGGTTACGGTTTTTAGTCAACCTTGGTTAAGGTTTTTAGTCAAGCTTGTAGATGGAATACTATTGTGCATACAGACACCATACTTGGACAACCTTTTCTCATAGGGATGTACATCAATAACCCCTGATCTATATTTGACATTGACCACCATTTCCTCTTGAATTACTTACGTAATTCCCCTTGGTTAAGGTTTTTAGTCAACCTTGGTTAAGGTTTATAGTCAAGCTTGTAGATGGAATACTATTGTGCATACATACACCATACTTGGATAACTTTTTCTCATAGGGATGTACATCAATAACCCCTGACCTATATTTTACCTTGATCTACATTTAACCTTGATTTACTTAGTTATTTCCCCTTGGTTAAGGTGTATAGTCAAGTTTGTATATGGAATACACCTGGGCCTACAGCAACCATACTTGGACAACTTCATCTCCTAGTGATGTACATCATTAATCCCTGACCTATATTTGACCTTGACCTACTTTTACCCTTGGATTACTTAGTTATTTCCCCTTGAATTACTTACTGAATTTCCCTTGGTTAAGGTTTTTAGTCAACTTTGGTTAAGGTTTGTATGTGGTCTTTGTCAAGCTATGTGTACATCGACAACCCTCGTAGTCGATCTATGCTGTTCTCCTACAGACCTTGTTATTTAGATAGTCTAAGCATTAAAACAAATTAGGGAGGACATTTTCAATCACGAAATGGCCGCCAAATTAAAAATGGCCGCCATAATAACAATAGCAAAAATTAAAATTAAAAGAAGTCCACAATTAATATTCATTTCGAACCAGTTTTATGATACTTTATACTTTATAATAGCCATTGGTATTAAAGGTACATGCCCACTCAGTAGGTTATAATATGGGGTGTCAAATATGTTTGTATATTCTGTAGAAATGACATTTTCTGGCAAAAGAAACATTAATTCACCATTACCCAAAGTAAGTATTGGCATTATTATACATTTTATATCAGATGAAAATTTCCACACTGATATCAGGGGCGATAACCGTGTTTCCTTAAAATGTTAACGGACATTACTATTAATTCTCTGTATCTATTTTTGGATGTGATTGATCATACGGAACGGAAGTTAAGGCATTTTTGGAAGAAACAAACTTGAATTTATTTTTTAGGATCCAACATAAATGTGAAATAATGTTCGCATTGACATCATACGAATATAATATATGTGACGTGTATATGCCTGATACTATTCTTTTTGTAGTATTATTCAACTAAACGCAATTTTTGTTATTTTTAGGTAACGGAAGTTAATTACTTTTACTGATCAACATTCAGTAGCAACTGAGCCATTCTGTTAGATGATAACTAGTATCAACAACCCAATTGTCGACTGTGTATGGAAAAACAGTTGCGTGTACCTATTTGAATATTGTTTATATGCTATCAAGATTCTGATTTTTGGTAACGGAAGTTAAATAAATCATAACTATCGTTTACGTCACATTTATTTATTAGTACAAACCTCATAGTTCGATTTATGGTAGTCGCTGTGTCTTTTGCATTTTAAATGTGAAACCGTTTTTTCAGAATTTAACTTCTATTTAATTTCTCCCATAACACGAGAGATCAACCTGCACAGTAGTGTATATAAAGCAAACAGTGTAGCCACTGGTGATACTGATTTTGAATAAGATGCGAACATTAATTGGATCCATGGCTGAAAAACGGGACATTATGACGTTTGGACTTACAACAAGGATGTTCTGGTTGGGAAATATGACATTAAAAACAAATTTATAAAATCAACACAAACAGAGTAATGCTGCTATACAGGACCCAATACATGAATCATGCAATGAATGAAGAAATTATATATTTATGCCAGACGAGTATGTTGTGGCAGAATATGAAGGCGAATGGTACATCGGAGAAGTCACCGACATGGATGATAACGAAGTACAAATAAACTTCATGACATCACAGCTAGGTATTGTAATGCAGCGAACAGTTGAAATGACCAAATTAGAGCGATATCATCGGGGTACGTGATACTGTGATTGCCATAATCTCAACATATGATAAGACTCGTAGACTCAGTATTCAAGTTACAAAATCAAGTTTTTGAAACGGCCAACACACTTTTCAAACAAGACTAAACAAATAATGTACAAACTAAGTGAAAAACATAAATTGACCTTAATTAATAGACGCCGGTTTAAATTTCCTGTTTATATGGGTTCATGGGTGTTCTTTTGGTATATTGTTCTCTACTTTTGTCTGTTTGTAATAGCATACAACATAATAATGCATACATGTTCCTAAGAATATTTCCTACATATTCATTAAAGGAAGACAGTGTAGAAAAAAAACACAAAAAAAAACATTTAACAAGATGAACCCACAATATTATAACCGACGCAAAGAAGAATATATTATGATAAACACATGACACGTGCACCGATATCATAGATGAGCATTTAACGCAGCACAAATATGTATTCCATGACCAGCGGTGTGCGATCCCAAGAGGAAAGCAACATTATGTTAAATATACATGTATATGAACAAAATCAATCGTAATGAAAGCTCCATAACTATTCCCCAATGAAGTAATGAGCAAATAGTAGTCACAACAGAGAACAAACACAAATCACAACTAAGTAATAATGTACAATACACACTGACATGACAGCAACACGCGTGGCCATAATGATCAGTATGATCGCTAGCCAATACAATAGATGATGAACCTTTCGTGTCGCCTTCGAACCTCCAGTGAACAAAACAGTCCAGTGGGGTGGTTGAGTCTAGTTAGAGCGGCGTAGCAAAATTCTCGCTTATCTCGCCATCATGCCTCAATAATAGACATTAAGGCAATAAAAAAACATTCATTCGCGTGTTGACTGGTAGTCCAAAAACACGACTATCCAAGCCAGGTTTCTGAAACACTCTTCATTTAGTGTCATGGCTACCAGTCACTGTGCAAGGAAAATGGTAGGGGTAATCAAGGACCAGTTCAGCAGACGTATCTTCTGGTGATTATTGTTTGTTACTGAATTCAGACGAGCTATGCATTTAATACAATGCGCAAGTAAACTAACATATTGGTAACGGAAGTTAATTGACTTAGAGATGACCATTGCTGTCAGTAATACCAATATAATTTGAGACCGTACAGGTGCAACTGTTATAAATTGTGTATATATATTATGAACTAACAAAATACGTGTAGTCTGCTTCCGTTTTGAACGCTAGTGAACCTTTTAAACTAGCGACTGTTTCACCCTCCACATTGTAAATTTAGCAAATGATTGACAAGCTATGAAGAGTATATCAACATAATAGGCATGTACTGAATCCGAGATGATTTTGAATCATAAAATTATGTTAATTACCTTCATTATTAGTCGGAATATTGATAACAAAATAAATATTAAAAATACACATCAATTGTTAAAGTCTACAGATTAGTGAATTAACTTCCGTTACCGACAAACCTTCATACGAAGTTACACATTTTCAATGACATATAATGAAGTATATCTCGGCATATATGCATATAGGTTTAAAGTAAATTGGCGTTCAGTTCAGTATAATTGCAACATCCGGCTTTATAGAGTGAATGGACATAGTCAATGGTTCGAAATGTCTTGTTGTGAACCTTGACGTTCGATTTGTTTTGTTCATACGTATGTGCAAATACGTTCTATTTAATAGAACCCTGAGTGAAGAGTATTTTTGTACATACGTTCGTATCACATATAAATAGTTTAGTAATTGATGATTTTATACACGCTCATCGGAAGGGACATCTACCCTAACCCTAACACTCCTCTGACGAATTTGGATAATATGACTACAGTATAATGGACATGCTAAATCAAACTAGAACTTATAAAATAATAACTATTGTTCATCCTAATAGGAATTGGCGGCAGTATGAAAATGTCATATTGCATATAAGTGTAAATTGTTTATACATATTATAAGATACATACCAGATCGTTTAACCTTCGCCAATGTACGTTATTACAGAACGTTCTGAGCAGATGCACGAAGTGTCAGTTCGCAGCCAGTCCAACTCCTTGATTCTGAGTATTAGATATTGGTAGACATTGATAATTTTCTATGATCCTTCATCATTGGCACATTTAATTTATCTGTATATGTACATGCAAAACAAAACCTGCTAGATCCGAATAATGAATACACAATTATTACGGAAACATGGAAAGACTATATAAATTTGTTAATAATCTATTGGTTGATTGTATTTTATGTCAGATATTCTATAGTTTATGTACATCTGGTGTCCCGGTGTAATTTACTGACAAATCGCACAATGTATAAGGAAAATTAATAAAAAGAAATTCAGTGAAGAAACTATGTATAATACCAATCCATTAAGAAAACAGTATTTACACTTCTTGCTATGTGTGTTTAGTTATTATTTTCTGTTGTCATCAACCAGCACAGTTTATAATTCTCAAATCTTGTCCATTTGTACTTTACTATACATTGCATCTGAATTAAAATAGTTTAACATTTACATTAAACTTATTCTGCAATAAATGTGTCATTTGTTGTAAGAAATACCGACGTTAATGTATCTGTCCCGCGAAATCGATTCAGTTCCGTTACGCGGAACAAAAAATGTAAAATCAGAGTAACCTCCATGTAATATTCTCAGCTACTAATGCAAAAAACACTGTTTATGGGCGCGCGATCTATAAATAAACACGGTGGTAATACAACTTCAAATCTGGTATGGAAGTGACGTTATATTGTACAGGATGTGCAAAGTACAAATACGTTTCTTTTATATGCTGTATTAGTATTATAAATTTCCGCTATGTTTTGTGATTACCGTTACATAAATCATTTCCGTTACACCCATATCTTTGGAGGCTGTGCTATTAATTAAATGCAGCTTTATAACGATGTTTGGTACAAGTGGTAAAACACGGCATTTTGTTACATGCCAAGCTATTTTCTTTTGTTTAACTTTACTGATTCATATTAAATACATGTTGTTGGGTTACCATAAGTGAGCAATTCCACGACTTACTACTAAATTCCTCTGTTTCAAACTAATACAATTAGCTTACCTTATTCTTGACAAGTTTTCTTAATATAAGCCCCTTCAGTTTTATGTATAATGCCGTTGAAAAGAAAAAATGTAAATGTAAAGCTTTTGTTTACGTCATGTAACTGCACGTAACGGATATGACATTTCTGAGAATCCTCGTCCCCTGAACTGGAAATAAAATATATAAAATGACGAGAACAATTGGCTATACTATTATAAATGTAACACCTGGACTGTCATCCAATGGAATAAACACAGTTTAATGGATTATTGGTTCAACCTTGAAACTAGAAAAAACTAGAAAAAACGGCACCAAGATGTACATACAATAGGGAACCACTGATTTCTGATGTTCTTTGCTACACATATGAATACGGCTATGTACTAGTCAATTTGATAATATATATATTCATACTTGGAAACTGGCAACGCTATCTCTACACTTTAATACACATGTGTATCCTGTTGGTGCCAGCTTACTACTGAGCTTGCTTCTGTATGCTATTGCTGCCTATCTAGTGTATTCATATACCTCTTTGTACAGTTAAATCTACGAGACATATGCAATCACTTCATAAGTGGGTAAAATAATATAGAAATAATGTAGAATGGTGTAGAAAGTTATCCACACTATCAAGGCAACAGTGAATAACATTTACTTGGATATTTTAGCAATAAACATATCATGTGCAAAAGGATTTCCAGATTGTTTGCATCGTATACAGCAAATATTGCATATACATGTACACGTATGTTTCTCATGGATCATCCAATGCAATATATATAGAGCAACCACGATGTATCCATTGTGGGAAAGATACCATAGGATGTCGATAGTTAAATAAAATCAGCGTATTTTGTATACACATGGTGATATTATTTGTTTGTAAGCGGTCATTT
This sequence comes from Conchocele bisecta, assembly GCA_029237695.1. Taxonomy (NCBI): domain Eukaryota; kingdom Metazoa; phylum Mollusca; class Bivalvia; order Lucinida; family Thyasiridae; genus Conchocele; species Conchocele bisecta. The sequence goes on from CM055277.1 coordinate 46,598,816, forward strand.
TGAAATTGAATTTGGTTCTAATTATATGAGCTGATACATATGTTATTGTCGTATTAAGGATATGTCATTATACAAGTGTAATACCTAGCTTTGGAAGTTAAATTGCATCATATGTAATATTTATATTATGTTGGCGGCATCTTGAATTTGGCAGCCATATTGGATTTGGAAAAATGTCCACCCTATTGTTTAAACATCTGTAACATAAACGATCCAAAACAAGGGAAAGTTTGCTTTTAACAAACAGTTGAGAAAGGTTCACCGTCAAGTCGACCTGGCTATTACCACATAATAATTAAGCCGTCAGCCAGAAATGGAAACCCTCCGCATGTGGGATTTTTGCAGACATATTTTTTCTGAAACTACATTCATTTACGAGTTCGATGCCGTATGTCTGCGCTCTGTAACCCGCTGGATGAATGTTTGGCACCATTTTGAAGTATACCACCCTCGGACTTTTCGCAATTGTGAAAAATCATATTTTTCATTGAAAATCGACTGTTTTTTATCATTAGAAACAACTGATATGGTAGTTTTGTATGTTTTCTGATGTGTTCATAACTATACAATGGAGTAATGTTCAAATAAATAGTATCTGCTATGTCAGATGAAGAAGTTTGCACGTTTTGTTACCCCACCTACTGAATTTAAATGGCAAAACACCTACCTTAATAGCTCCATAAAAGTATGATACTTTTTGTATTTTCTTCGTGTCACTGGTATCTAGTAGTGTTCATTAGACATGTTAATTATAAATATGCTGATTATTTGATGTCTGCAGTCTATGATACAATGTTAAAAACAAAGTATTTTTCACCATTCCCCACCCACACATTTTACAATGAGAATTTTACATGTAATTAATTTAATTCAGATACAGTGTGTCAGAGTGTCATTATGCAAATCTCTCTCGGTGTCTATTGTATCAATGAATGGTAATTGTACTTACTAGTGTTTCCATCAGTGAAACACCCATGATGCTTCTAACAAACATAATATATCGTTAATAGGGTACAGGAGTGTGCTATTTGATCAGGAACCACACTGGTCGCAAATCCCGTGAGCCCCATTTCTCCCGTCACAGTCACATATTAGTTATCCACAAACATTTCAGATACATAATGAATGTCTGTTCGTCTCTCTATATGTCCATTTCCTATTTATGCAACCAAGAAAATTACCATGTTTACTATGTTGTGTATTCCAACATGAACGTCTCTAATACACATAGGTATTACTCTCAGCTGTTGACAGGCCTTTACACATCATTAAGTAAAATAAATATATAAATATAATTAGTACTGTCAATAGTATAGGTCGTAGGTACTAATTTGCAAATTGGATATAGAAAATAAACATTTTCTACCATGCTGAATGGATGATTTGCAGCACATATTACTCCATGTATGACACAGTAAATACTAACATACAGAACATTATTATAGCTGTAAATAATACGAGCAAACTAAGCTGGAGTAAAACAGGACAACTATATTGTTATACACTTTCAAGATGACAGCCAGCAAGTAAATGAGTTTGTGTGACATAAACATACAATTAGGTAGTTGAACAGATGAAACTGAGATATATCCCGGTTCCACATAATGTACACACTATTTATCGTGCATTCCAATAATATTCCCTCAACCAATTCCGAGTCATCAGCAGGAACAAGATTCAAATGTGTAATTGGCACCTGTACTTATAAAATCATGTATATAGTAAAACTGTATAACTTGCATAACTTCTGAAATACAGTATGTGTCATACGAGAACGTGTGTGTTCCAATGTGTATAACCGTCATCAATTACCAGTGTAAGTGCACACCAGTGCATACATCATGGCCATTGCCTAATACATGAAGGTATATCGTGACATTAGTCTTATTTGAGAGGCAACCATGACAATATTGTATTTTGTAAGTGAGACGTTGTAAGTCAATAGTTAACCATGCTTTCATAATAGTTACATTTGATAACCTGTAAGGTTGATATACAATTTCATAATTCTCAATTAAACAAAGACATTGAAGGTGCATGATATTTCTAAAAGCATGCATATGCTCTTAAAATATATCCACTATATTCATATAGCTGTTATGTACGCATACATACACTATTTTGTCCAATATGTTTCAACATTCAGTGTTCTTAATTATAGCACACGTGTTATTCTACACCTGATGTGTCAAATTACCAACATTTACTATATATACAAACCAATATTAGTATGTATATAGTCTGAAAAAGCGATTCCGGTGTATTCAAACAGATTAAGAAGTATGCACAGCTACCACGTACAGCCACACCTACTCAGGACCATCAATATACATTTAAATGTACCACAGTTGTGTGTTTTTCTGACTCTTTGGGGTCGACTGAATATACATTTTTCTCTATTTGACAACAGGTAATGTGATTCTAATGATCAAACAACTCTATAATCATGTACCATGTGTACATTTATTTACTGAATGCAGAATTGCATTTACATTGTATCTGTTTAGCACATACATACCACACGTAGCCTCCATATACCCCTATGTGGCATTGAATTCGCATAACAATATCTTTGGTCGTCTTTCAAATTTATTACATCGCTGATGGACAATCATATTCCATTACTATAGCAACCAGAGACATGTATTCGAGTATATTTCATGGGCTAACAGAGTTTGGTGTCATCGCAAGATGCGGGACCTCCTCGGGCTAAGGGTATTATCAACTATTTTTAGAAATTGATGCTGTATTAAAAGTGTACATATAGATCCGTAAATATCACATCTCCTAATTGCAAAAGCGAACATGTTGAGCGTCATCTTGAAACTGATCGACAGTCATGGTGACACTGTATATGGTTAGGTTTTTGGTGTATTAGTTTCAATAATGTTTAATTAGAAGAATGAATACAACACATGTAGTGGTTAATGTTGAACTGATTACATCAATGACTGCATGACTTACATATAGTTACCACGTATTGTATTTATTTTCCAATCCAACTCACGACCAAGGGTTAGTTTAAATTATTGTCACATGTGAAGACATATGCGGGATGATTAATGTGGAAGAAAGCCATGCATGTTTGCAATAAGCATACCCATGCCATTCATCATACCATACTACATACTACATACTACATTGGCCAATGATCATCATGCTCGCTAAATTGTCAGAAATGTGTTCGTTAACGATAATAACATTATATTCCTTGTCAACAGTCAATCCATTTTGGACACACTTTGAAACAGTTCTTCAATACTCAAACATACTTGAAATACATCCGTATTTATCTTTGAAAATAGGCATACTATCATACTCTATACATAACAATGTTGGTGTTGCTTAATTACTGAAAACTGCAGCTTCATCATCAATATTATTGAATATCTGATAATACTTGCCGGCCAGTTTGAATATATATTATGTCATTGTATACCTGGATATATATATTATCACATGATTTGATTTGTATACCTCAAACTGGTATGTATACATGTAATAGGTGCATGAAATGCTGTTTATAACAACTCCATACAGTAAAGAATAGAACAAAACAAGAACATTTTGGCGGCCATTTTGAATGTTTTGACAATTGTGGAAGGCTATTGCATGGCTATCTCCTGTATTTTTCCATTTATTTGTGAGGGAAAGCAATGTATGTGTGTTTCAACTTTATGAATGTATGTATTTGTTCGTAACAGCACACGACTCGCAGAACAATATTGTAAAACAGCCTATTTCGGCAGCCATTTTGAAATATATTGCCATTTACGGATGTAATTAAATGTAAGATGTACTATAAATCATTTTACATTCAAATTGTGACTTAATTATAGCAATTTACCCGGTTAATATTGATCAGACTGAAAGTTAACGGTCCTTAATAAAACAATATAATACTGTTCGGCGGCCATCTTGTAAAATGGCCGCCATTTGTTCATCCAGCGGCTTTTTGAGCGCAGACAACCAGGCTTGATAGACAATAGGCTACTGAATCCGAAAATCAAACTCACCAAAAATCCCACACGGGGGGAAGGGGGGGGGGTGTTATTGCTTGCTCAAGTCTACAGATACGACACAAAGACAAACCCGCGTGAAACTCTTCAAATACTTTATTACAATACATTTCCAGCGTCATACACTTCTATATAATCATCATAAATAGTAATACTTTAAGGACCCGTTCTATACCTGATCATCGTTTGATTCAAAGATAATTGCTTCGTAAATGTGAATATATGTATAACATATATGTGAATACTGCCTCGTTACTGTATCATATACGGCACATAGAGTGGCCAAGTCGGCCATATTTGTGTGTTCCAGCCATCAGCCAGTTTCACCAGTTCTGCCGTTTGACACAGAACTCAAAATGTGAAGTAGAACATATGATATAATGTAGCTAATCACATGTAGAAATGACAGGAGAACGGACTCATCCCAAAATCAGAACCGAATATTTACAATAAAAAAAAACTATATATTCAGCCCTGAAATCAGCATAATCATGATCTGATGCCAGGTCATAGCCACACCAGAATCGCATGAAAGCAGTTACCCGAGTGTATTGTTACTGTGTCTATGGCTTTACCTGGGTAAATCTCGTATTTTGTATAGTTTGCTGGCATAATATTTATAGCTTGCCGTTGTCATATCTGTCTATTATGTGATGCCCCTAACTGTAGTTGGTTTACTATCGTATTATTTGCTGTAAGTGTAAAATGCACGAAGTGGTGAAACTGTACGATGGCTTGTACATACAAAGATGGTAAGATGGCAACTCAATGCTCCATATAGTATACAATAACATTTAAGACAATATTCACAATGTTATATTCATATATCATCACTCCAGGCCCGTACGCAGGATTTTCTATTGGGGGTGCGTCAGGGGCAAACTTTAAATATAGCCAAATAACACAATTTTGAATACGTAATGAGCTGAACGCCGGAAGATATTGAACCCGGAAGTTGTTGTTGTTGAAGTCCATAGTTGGCTCTAATGGCCATATACGCCAACATACGCCGATTATTGGGCTAATTTAAAGCTTTTATTTATTAAACAGAACAAGTTTCAGCCACGTATAATCGCGTAAAATGTGTTTATTCGGCTAATTTATAATCGACCTCTGCTCAAAATCTCCTCCGACTAGCAACCCCAGCATCTCGGGTTTATCCCATTGGATCGCGTATGCGCGTCATTTGACGCTAGTTAATATTCACACAATTTTCCACCAATCAAAACGAAGAATTGCCCTTCATAGCGAACTTTGATTTGTTTACGTATCATGCAGGGATGGCAGGGATGCATCCAGCACGCGCGATTGCGGCAATCCCCCTTAATTATTGTCAATGCCGCACATTATTGATTGTCTTGCGCCCGACACCGCGCACAAAATCACGGATGGGCCCCTTTTTAAATGACCAGTGTGCACATTAAAAAAACGTAATTGACTATTTAAACGCGCTGCGTATTTAAATCATTGGAAGGCGTGCAGTTCAATCGAGTTTGTGCGGCCGTTGAACGTAAGCTTCAAGTCGATTTAAACCATTTAAATCGATAAACAAGGAATAAACAAGTGACAACGTTAACCTGTTATGCTCCATTAAGAAGTAATAAGCTTATGGCAAATCATATTACTTTGTGGCCGAGCTACTAAAGTGACTGGTGTGGCATGGAAATATTGAGTTCCGATTTTGGGAATTTTCCTCATCGTGGACCCGTTTAATGCGGGATAGTACAACCCGTTGGCCCGGCCTTAAATGACCTTAGCTGTTGAAAGGCCGGTAAACACCAATACTCACTCGCTCATTCATCCCCCCCCCCCCCCCACCCCCCCCCCCCCCCGAGACTCAGTAACTACTAAAATGCGGACATATATTGAACCCTGATTTGATCGGCTAATAACATCATGCTCTGCATGACTTTTCATTTTGTATATTGTTTCGAAATGTGTTTCATGTATATACAAACAATAATTTACCATCCAAGACACGCTAGAATCACCTGTGATTGCCAATAGACGTTCAGAAACGTTGATAATCTAGGCAAGATTAACGCAGGCGGCTGTACTTACCGCTATTTATAGATGTGCTCCTATCAGCAGTCGCCATTGTATCACGATGTGGCCCCTCGGCAGATTTCGCAGCTTTATAACGCCACACAACCGTTTCCTTGTTGCTAAGCTGTACCAGGACTGGTTTATGATCACATTATGTATTGGCCTGTATTATTTATCATTCCTGTAATCCCAGTTCGCTAAAAATAGTGATTGCGATATGGGAATATCCAAGACTCCGAGTATGATTCAATAGTTTGATATAAATAGAAAGCGAAAGAAGAATTGTTGAAAAACCGGGTATGGAAGGTGTTCGAGCCAATTCCCACCCTTAAATATGAGCCGAATGAATGAATGAATGAATGAAGAATTGTTGACTGCTCTGGTTATGTATACTACGGAAGCCCATTAGGGCCACTTCACTTTTTATGCCACCGGGTTTCGAAGAAACGAGTGGCATATAGTGTTTGGACCGTCCGTCCGTCCGTCCGGTCGTCCGTCCGTCCGTCTGTCTGTCTGTCCGTACTTACGAGAGCTACATTGTGAGGTTGCTGTGTTGTGCTGAAACCCACCGACCGCCCTATTTAAGACACTTGGATAAGTGTTTTTCAAATATAATTAACTAATGGCTAGCTCATTTGCATATTATGCGATTTATTCCGTAAGAGAATCGTTAAGGAAGAAAATAACGGAATAAGTTGCTACATTGTGAGGTTAACCCCACAGTGTAAACATCAAAGGAAATAACCTCACAATGTATCTCTCGTAAGAACGTCCGTCTGTCCGTCCGTCACACTTTTCGGTTAACCACTTTGTCACAGTTTCTCAAATATGCTGCAGGTGGCATCCGCGTTCGACAGACACATTTCTTGTTTTTTATCTTTTCTTGAATTTTCTAGATCTTTTCTTGAATTTTCAACAAGATATTTTCTTGAATTTTCAACAAGATATTTTCTTGAATTTTCAAGTTCTTCTTGAATTTTCAAGTTCTTTTCTTGAATTTTCAAGATCTTTTATTGAAATATTTTCTTTAAAGATCTTGAAAATTCAAGAAAAGAACTTGAAAATTCAAGAAAACATCTTGAATAAATGGAAATTAAAAAAAAGTGAAGTGGCCCTAATGGGCTTCCGTAGTAACCCTTAGCCTGCTGAGCACCAAAGTTGTCGTCTGTTGTTGCTTTATATTATTGCCTCAAATATGCTATCAAATCATGTTTTTGATGGGCAAAATCGAAAACAAACCATAAACAACATGCGAACAAAAAATAATTCAGCAGCGTAAGGGTTAATATTGACTTTATTGCGCAAAAGAAATTACTATGGGAATGTTACGGAGCCCCGCAGTGGACGTAGAATTCTTTTTTTAAATTCGTTCCCACGAAATAACAATTCGTTCCATTGAGTTAACAATTCGTTCCCACGAAATGACAATTCGTTCCCTCAATTGAACAATTCGTTCCCTCGAATTAACCATTCGTTCCCACGATATAACAATATAACGATATAACCCTCCTCTGCGGGGCTCCGTAAAATTCCCATAGTTCCCTCAATTTAACAATTCGTTCCCACGAATTAGCAATTGGTTTCCTCAATTTAACAATTCGTTCCCACGAATTAGCAATTCGTTCCCTCAATTTAACAATTCGTTCACACAAAATAACAATTCGTTCACACGGGAACGAATTGTTAATTCTTGGGAACGAATTGTTATATCGTGGGAACGAATTGTTAAATTCAGGGAACAAATTGTTATTTCATGGGCACGAATTAATAAAAAAAATCCATGTCCCCTGTGGGGCTCCGTAGAATTTAACATGGGGGCTAAAATTGATTTTTGGGAATAACCGATTTTCAAAATATAACTTTTGTTTTCTTAGTTACATCATTTCCATGCTATATATCCAGGTTTCGGAGTAAATGTTCGTCTACTGTCTGTTCCAGGTTGCCGACAAACACTTGGCCATTAAACACATTATAATCTCTTTAAACTATTTAAACGTAAGTACTTTTCATCAATAATAAAAAAAAAAGGTCACCCTCCCCCCAAAAAATTATTTGATGAAATTCCATCAAATATCGATTTCATTGCGAAAAATCAATATTCTTACGGTAATTGAACGTGGGAGAAAAGGAGCTGAGGAGTGGGTCGAAAAACGCAAAAAAAAAAGGAAATTGACTTCGAAACCGGGTTAGATAACTTGGAAATGATGTAACTATGTAACTAAGATAAGAAAACAAATGTTGAAAATCTGTCCACAATTTTGTAGTTGGTGGCAGGTGGGAGAATGCGATGGGTAATTTAACGATCGAAGTTCGTCCTTACCGGAATTCCAACTGGAGACCAGGCTGGGCCCTCACATATGTATGTTGGTATTTTGTATATTCACAGTTGAATCTGGTTATACCACTTCTATGAGTATTACGATTATTCGTAATCCTATTTTAGGGGAAGGGGCCAAGTGACTTTGGTGTGGTATGGACCTGGCACCAGGTCAGGTTATTCTAATTTCAGGGCTGAATATATGTTTTCTCGATGTAAATATTCCATTCTGATTTTGGGATTTTCCCCCCAATGCAGCAGGTTAAAATGGGATCGAACCCGTTTGCCCGACCTTACATGACCTTAGCTGTTGATAGGCCGTTAAACACCAACAAACAAACAAACAAACTGTCTATTTTTAGCCCGTCCATTGTTGTTCCTGGTGTCATCATTTTAACACATCTGAAAGAGCATTGACTATCTATCATTCCAGCTAAGTTTCGTCGAAATCGGTTTTTGCGGTTCGTGAGAACCTTTTTTTTTTAAAATAATTTGACCTACTTTTGTACGGCGGCTGTCTTTGATTATGCGACGACCACCGTTTTAACAAATATGAAAAGGCGTCAACCACGCACCATGACTGTGAATGTTGACCAGCATCGGTCATGCATTTCACGAGAGAAGACGTTTGCAGGGGCGCCGGAAGCATCATAAGATTGGGCCGGCGAATCTACTGGGTGCCCCCGGTATCCACCCAAAGTGTATGTTGTTACCACTCAGTTGAACCGTCTCGCCGAGACGGTTCAACTGAGTGGTAACAATATACACTTTTGATGAGAAATGAGAAAGATTTCAGAAAACTATTTACATTCCGTTGTTTTATACATGCATTACAAATATGTTAAAAGTATTGATCCGGCAGTCGCCGGACCTGCCGGACCTGTTCCGACGCCCCTGGTTTGAAATGTATAACTAGAGCAAGCGAGCAGAGGTTCACGGATACCCCCGGCCGCCACCTGGTCTGACAACCAAACATTTTCTAAGTCATTTGGCAAGAAAGCCGCATGGGTGGGCTATAGAACGAACATATGGATGATGGTAAAGAAGAATATGAAGTTTCATGTCAATCTGACATACAATTGCAGAGATACTGTGTACTTCAAAACGTTAATGCAAATATTAAAAAAAAAATACTTTCACGCAAACTTCAAAGCAATTAGTCCTTGACCTTGGCATGAAAACCGCATGGGTGGGCTATAGAAGTAATATATGGATGGTGATAAAGAAGTATGTATGTGAAGTTTCAAGTCAATCTGAATTATGGGTGCAGAGATAGCGTGCACGTTAATGCTAATATTTCAAATTTGATCTTGACGTTAGACATAGGGCCGCATGTGTGTGGTATGGAATGTAAATATGGATGATGATAAGGAAGTACATGTATATGAAGTTTGAGGTCACTCCGACTTACCGTTGCAGAGATGATGGTTACCCGAAAACCTTAACGCAAATGGGATGGACGAACGGACGAATGTTCTCGTGGGCCTCGTCAAACTCGATTCGTCCTGATATGTGGCAGTGACTGAATAAATTGGGTTTATGGGATTTGTAGCACGTGTGGCTCCTGATCAAGTAGCACACTCCTGTTGCATGATAGAGATATATATTGCTTGCTATAAGCCTCAGGTATAAGACTAACCATCTGCAAACAAAATCTGAAATGTACTGAAAATATACTGAAGCCCCATACACCCCTTGCAAATGTGTCAAATTTAAAATCCTGAAAAAAAGTCTGAAATCAACCTATAAGAGGAAAAGTGGCAAACAGTGCAGACCCTGATCGGAATGTGCGGATGCATATGCTGATCTGGAGCTGCACTGAACGTGAAAACATTAACCATTAGAGCGCTGCACACAACAATTTTAGTCTGCTGTTACTTTTATTTCTTGCCTTATTTCTCAATAAAAACATAGTTTGACAGCACTTCAGAATCATTTCCAATGGAATGGAATGGAAAATAAAAAATAAACAGCAGACGACAAAAAAATAAGATTGTGATGAATGCCCCACTCGGTTGTTTGCGTCTATTTAAAACTGCGCGTGCTATTCATAAGTATGCACACACCTTTACTAAATAAACTATGTTACCAAATTGAATCAAAATCCATTGCAAATCATCTGAAAACAACAAACAACTCCAATAGCAACTGAGTTCTGCATACGAGCCGCCATTTTCACTCGACCCGGATATCCTGTTTTTGCACACGTTGCTCCCAGTTTTCATCGGTGGGCTATTGGGGTCATAATATTTAACAATTGAATCGATAACGAAAACAAAACAGTATGTATTAGTAAACCAATGTATTACATTTCGTAATACACCATCATATCTCCTTTTATTGTTCGCAACACCATTTGCAAGAAGCATAGTACAGACCCATCAACTTGAATTAGGCAGCAAACCAGGAAAATAAGCCTTTCATTCTGTCTATTTATATGTTCCACCTTTACTTGTGCATAACACATAAACTTAAGGTTTTACTAATTGCTATTACTGTCATGACACATATACAAGTATATTCTGATACAATGTATCATTTTCATAAAGTTTAAAATATTTCCTCTTTACATTTTTATGAAACTTTTAAAATTGAAAATAAACACATACAATTTGGGTTTTCAGTAGTGTGAATGGCACTACCTGCCTTCCATACATTTCAAAATTTTGCGGACGTGACCTTTATAACGCAGCAGAAAATCCGAGGTATTCCGAATGTTAGCTGTAAGCATGTTAAGACCCATTTTCCAGCCACATATGCATACATGATGTAACCGCAAGCAAGAGCATCAAGCACAACTTCTTTTAACCCTTACACCGCTATCTTAATGTTTTGTCGTCTGCTATTTATTTTCTATTTTCCATTTTTATCATAAAAAAACAAGCTTTGACAGCACTTCAGAATAATTTACAACATGCTTTGACATCAGTTCAGAATCATTTCCATTGAAAATGATTCCGAAAGTGTTGTCAAACCATGTTTTATTGAGAAATAAAGCAATGTATAAAAGCAACAGCAGACGACAATTGTTGCGTGTAGCGGTCTAAGGGTTAAGACTACATTACCCGCCGGCAGATAAACCTCTTTTGACCCTTAGAATGCGGAAAACGTAAATTGTTGTCTGCTATTGTTATTAGCCGATCTATTTATAGATCGGCTAATATGTTGGTTATCCATCGAATTCTGAAAAAGTTTGTAGCAACCCTTTTCTCCGCTATTCGGTAATCTACGAACGCGAATTTTTCTGTATCACTTCCAAATTGCACCAACCGATAAAGTTTGCATTTTTGGCAATTATCTCCGTTTAAAACTTTACTTATAGCCAAATAACACAATTTTGAATACTTAATGAGCTGAACGCCTGAAGAGATTTAACCCGGAAGTTATTGTTGTTGAAGTCCATAGTTGGCTCTAATGGCCATATACGCCAACATTCGCCGATTATTGGGCTAATTTAAAGCTTTTATTTATTAAACAGAACAAGTTTCAGCCACGTATAATCGCGTAAAATGTGTTTATTCGGCTAATTTATAATCGACCTCTGCTCAAAATCTCCTTACTAGTAACCCCAGCATTTTCGGGTTTATCCCAGCATCTCGGGTTTATCCCATTGGATCGCGTACGCGCGTCATTTGACGCTAGTTAATATTCACAAAAAAAATTTTCCACCAATCAAAACGAAGAATTGCCCTTCATAGCCAACTTTGATTTGTTTACGTATCATGCAGGGATGGCAGGGATGCATCCAGCACGCGCGATTGCGGCAATCCCCCTTAATTATTGTCAATGCCGCAAATTATTGATTGTCTTGCGCCCGACATCGCGCAAAAAATCACGGATGGGGCACATTAGGCCAATCTGGGCATGTGCCTGAATACGCAGGAGCTTGCGTCTATTTTTAGATGACACTGTAACCGCTAGATATATATAGCCCTGGTAGCTACGCCCACTCGCATGCTGCCATAGAATTCCGACAAACACACACACAGTGACTACAACTTCGTGTATTGCGGAGTGTAATTTGTAGATAAATAGAGCATACAGTACAGGTGTTACGCTGGAATATTTCGCAACATAATGGTGACAACAAAACATTGCTGCTATGGCATTGCTGCTATTGGATGGATTTGGGAACGGGTTTCCAAAACATGCACAAAATCGAGAAAAATGTCAACGCTGGGTACAGAACTGTGGTCGAAAATAGTTTACCATTGACAATGTTACCAGAGACACCTACATATGTTCGATGCACTTTACCCTGATTTGATCGGCTAATAACATCATGCTCTGCATGACTTTTCATTTCATATTTTGTCTCATTTCTCAATAAAAACTGTGTATGACAGAACCTAAGATTCTATAGAGCATATAGAGACGGGATCACAGCTAAAGTGTCATCAGACAGACCAGTGGGATGAACTACTATGAAATTATTGTGTATACCCTAGGCGAGGTTTGAACCCACACTCTCCGGATTATAAGTCAGGTGTTCTAAACCCTAGGCAACGACCCATGCCTCGGTGTTCGTTGAAAAGAACGCGGAGTCGTTTCCGGTGCGTCATTAGAAATGGGTAACGTCAAACAAGAGGCCCAAATGGGCCCAGAGTTGCTCACCATACAACAATTGCACTAGACCGATCGCCTCGCGTATACCTTCTATTTGAATTACGACATGACAATAATTTGAAAAAAAATGAAATTTGACCAAATCCACCACCCGAGCCCCACCAATGTTTGATCCGGGGGGCCACCATTTTAACAATTCTGAAAGAGCATCGAATATCTATCATTCATGCCAAGTTTCGTCAAAATCGATCAGGCTGTTCATCAGAAAATGTTTTCAGAATGTAAGCTATTGTTTTAAACAGCAGTCATATTGGGTTATGTGACGACAATCTTCATCTTAACATATCTGAAAAAGCTTCAGACAATGACCATAACTGTGAAATTTGGGCAGCATCGGCCAAGCGGTTTGTTAGAACAAGACGTTTGAAATTTCTCATAAAAGAGATGACTTTTGACCTTTCGGCGGCCATCTTGGTCAAATGTGAATTTTCACCCATATTTGAACCCGCCCCCCCCCCCCCCCCCCCCCCCCCCCCCCCCCAACGCCCGCCGGGAACCCGCCCATTATTAACCCCGGGCCCACGATAATCAATAATCTGAAAGAGCCTCTATTATCAATAATTTCTTCCAAGTTTCATTAAAATCGGTCTGGCGGTTCATGAGAAGATTTTTAACGATTTACCTTCTTTTTTACCTCCATCGTGGATTAAGCGAAGCCCAAAATTTTATCAAATCTGCAACAAAGTAACGCATATACAATTCCTGTGAAGTTTGGTCAACATCGGCCTAGTAGTTTGGAAGAAGACGTTGGAAAAATGCTGTAAACGAATTATATTTTGGCGGTTATCGTGGATGACGTTTCATCAGATTTCGACATAAAATTCTCAAGATCGATCGTCTAGTCGGGACATTCAACGTGATACCTATATAACCATATTCGGTCAAATAATTAATTGAACCCTATTTGACCTCGGTGTCACAATTTAACAAAGCTGAAAGAGCATCGACTATTCATCATTCTTGCCAAGTTTCGCCGAAATCGTTCTACCAGTTTGTGAGAAGATTTTTTAAGAATTTGACTTAATTTTGTATGTCGGCCGTCTTGGATATTCGACGGTGTCTGTTTAATAAACATTAAAATGAGTAACGCATAGACAATCCCCGTGAAGTTTGATCATCGGTCCAGCGGTTCAGAAGAGGTCGGAAAAGTGTTGATGGACGGACAAAAAGCGGTAACAATAGCTCAATGGAGCCTTCGGCACAGGTGAGCTAAAAACAAAAGGCACATCTGTATTGGGCATGCTTGAAAATCACAAAACAGACACCATCCAACTACTACGGTCCTATCAAAAGTTATATGCCACCGGCTCATGCTATGAATTTCAGAAATCCACATAGAAGATTCTGGACACTGGAGTGGATGGGGGGAGGGGGGGGGGGGGTGGGGGGGGGGGGGGGGTGGGGTTGGGGGGGATAATCCCATATTGGAATCAACTGTCAACGTCTATGCTAATGGAACTGTATACACGGGTCTCTATAGAAGGGCCAGGACTACATGCTGTGTTTGAAATATCTGCGGCTGCCACTGGAACAAGAGGGCCATGATGGCCCAATATCGCTCACCTGTGCAATGTCACAAACATCAAGCAAATACTGGTATGTAAAGTTGTCACTACATATACATCAAAATAAGCCCATGACAGGCACAAAATGTCAATGCGACAAACTTGAGAAGTCACAAAGGTAGGAGTTGTCTCGCTATATGTACAGATATATCTTACACAACTTCGAGATGTTGGGAGACCACAACAGGATGCTTCCAGCCTACTTTTAATTGCAATCCTTAGATTTTATGTCTTATATAACCATATTCCGTAAAGAAATTGACCCCTATTTGACCCCCGGGCCATGCCCATTTTTGACCCAGAGGTCACCATTTTAACAGCTTTGAAAAAGCATTGAACATCGATCATTCCTGTCAAATTTCGTCGAAATCGGTCTGGTGGTTCGTGAGAAGATTTTTTAAGAATGTATGCTATTTTTAGACGGCGGCCATGTTGGATTAACGTCGACCGCTATTTTAATAAAACTGAAAAGGCTTTACCAATGAACCATAACTGCGAGGTTTGGCCACAAATGGCCAAGCAGTTTGTATGAAGAAGACATTTGAAATCTCTAATGAAATAACGACCTTTTGACCTTTCGGCGGCCATCTTGGATTATGTAATTATCCGATTCGATGAAAACAGCAGCACAGCGATGGTCTCATCAATACCTTTGATTTGATATATTATAAGACCATATTCCGTCAAAAATGAAATTTGACCACTATTTGACACTATTTTTGACCCAGGGGTCACCATTTTAACAATTTTGAAAAAGCATTGTACGTTCGATAATTTCTGCCAAGTTTCGTAGAAATCGGTTTGATGGTTCGTGAGAAGAAGATTTTTTAGACGGCCGCCAAGCGGTTTGTACGAAGAAGACGTTTGAAATCTCTAATAAAAGAAAGACCATTTGACCTTTCGGCGGCCATCTTGGATGATGTAATCATCTGCTTTCGACAAAAAAAATGTTCCTCAGTGATCCTTGTGATCCTTGTGACCCCAGTGATCCATACCATATTTGGTCAAATGTGAAATTTTACCCTTACTTGACCCCTCCTGCCCCGCCCATTTTTGACCCTGGCGCCACCATTTGAAGGAATCTAACACATCGGTAACTATCGATCATTCATATCAAGCTTCGTCGAAATCGGCCTGGCGGTTCGTAAGAAGAAGATTTTTTGAGAATTTTAACTACCTTTTCAACGGCGGCCATCTTGGATTTCGCGATGACCATCATTTTAACAGAAATGAAAAGGCTTGACCCACTGACCATTACTGTGAAGTTTGGCCAATATTGGCCAAGTGGTTCACGAGAAGAACACGTTTGTAATATATATTGAAAGAACGACCCTTTGACCTCTCGGCGGCCATCTCGAATGACGTAATTACCTGATTTCAACAGAAAAAAGCTCCAGAGTGACCATCTCGTCGATACCTTCGATTTGATATATGACATGACCATATCCGGTCAAATGTGACATTTGACCCCTACTTGACCCCTCCTGCACCGCCCATTTTTGACCCTGGGGCCACCATTTGAAGGAATCTAACACATCGGTAACTATCGATCATTCATATCAAGCTTCGTCGAAATCGGCCCGGCGGTTCGTAAGATGAAGATTTTTTGAGAATTTTACCTACTTTTCAACGGCGGCCATCTTGGATTTGACGATGACCATCATTTTAAGAAAAATGAAAAGGCTTGACCCACTGACCATTACTGTGAAGTTTGGCCAATATTTGCCAAGTGGTTCACGAGAATAACACGTTTGTAATATATATTTAAATAACGACCTTTTGACCTCTTGGCGGCGATATCGAATGACGTAATTACCTGATTTCGACAGAAAAAAGCTCCAGAGTGACCGTCTCGTCGATACCTTCGATTTCGACATGACCATATTCGGTCAAATGTGACATTTGACCCCTACTTGACCCCTCCTGCCCCGTCCATTTTTGACCCGGGGTCCACCATTTGAAGGAATCTGAACCAGCGTTAACTATCTTTCATACCAAGTTTCGTAAAAATCGGCCTGGCAGTTCGCGAGAAGAATTTGACCTACTTTTCAACAGCGGCCATTTTTGATTTCGCGATGACCACCATTTAAACAAAAATGAAAAGGCTTGACCCAATAACCATTACCGTCAAGTTTGGCCAATATTTTGAAATCTTTATTAAAAGAACGAACTTTTGCCCTTTCGGCGGCCATCTTGGATGACATGACCATCCAATGTCGACAAAAAAAATGTACCACAGCGATCGCCCCTTTGATACCTTCGATTTGATATATACAAGACCAAATTTGACCCCACGGACCACGATCATTTTTGACCCTGAGGTCACCATTTTAACAACTTTGAAAGAGCATTGTACATCGATAATTCCTACCAAGTTTCGTCGAAATCCGGCTAGCGGTTCATGAGAATAATATTTTTTAAGAATTTATGCTATTTTTAGACGGCGGCCATCTTGGATTAGCGATGACCTCCATTGTAACAAATCTGAAAAGGCTTCACCCATGGACCATAACTTTTAAGTTTGGCTACCATGGGCCAAGCTGTTCATGTGAAGAATAATGGCATAACCATCCGATTTCGACAAAACAATGCGCCAGAGTGATCGCCTCGTTCTTCGATTTGATATATGACATGACCATATTCGGTCAGAAATAAAATTTTACCCCAATTTGACCCCACGGGCCAAGCTCATTTTTGACCCCGGGGTCACCATTTTAACAACTTTTAAAGAGCATTGTACATCGATCATTACTACCAAGTGTTGTCGAAATCCGGTTGGAGGTTCTTGAGAAGAAGATTTTTGTAGAATGTGTGCTATTTTTGGACGGCGGCCATCTTGGATTACGTAATGACGTCATTTTAACAATTTTGTAATCCCCCTACCTAAGGATGATGACAATGAAGTTTGGCGACTATATGCCCAATGGTTACTGAGGAGAAGACGTTTGGAAATGTTCACGGACGACGGACGGACACATTGCGGTAACAATAGCTAACATGAGCTAAAAATGGGGCTTATGCGATTTGTGAGCAGTATAGCTCCTGATGAAATAGCACACTCAAGTGGAATGTTTGTTTGTGTGTTGGCGTTTAACGGCATATCAACAGCTAATGTCATTTAAAGACGGGCCAATTGGTTCGATCCCGTATTCAACCTGCTGCGGGGGGGGGGGGGGGGGGCGGAGGGATCCCTCAATCAGAACGGAATGTTTGCATAGAAAAAAATATATATAGCACTGAAATTAAAAAAACCCGACCTGGTGACAGGTCTACACGACACCAAATCCATTTGGCCCCTTCCCCTAAAAATAATATGATTACGAATAATCACATTAATCATATAAGCCAAAGACGTACGCCACCCACTCAAGTGGAATGATAATTATATATACTGCTTTCTAGATGCATGATCAGTGTTTAATTAATGGAATGGCGAACAGTGCATATCCCGATCAGACAGTGCGGATACACAGGCTGATCTGGATCTACAATGGTCACAAAACCCATAAGCCACATTTTTCCAGTCACAGCCACATATCAGAAATAGCAACGTCAAATATCATAAACATTTATCTTTCAACTTGACCTCATACATACATGACAGTTTATCGGTCTAGTGCATGTTTGACTAAACTGCGTACATTGTACACCATTTATTGTACAGTGAAACCTCTCTAAACCGGACACCCTGGGAGTTCCCCAGGGTGTCCGGCTTAGAGAGGTTTCATTGTAAGTCAGGCATTTGATCATTCTGACCCATAGTTGTGTGCTATGCGATTCCGGTCAGATATAATCACCTGAGATAAATGACCAAGAAACTCATCAAAAATGAGATTGTATTGGTGTCCGGTTTAGACAGCTTCCACTGTATGTAAAAACGTACTAAGAGTTTACAACTACCTGTACACATTCTCAAAGTGGACTGGAGATAACAGAGTTTACCAGATAGTATACTTGGCTGTGACTGGAGAATGGGGCTTATAGTAGGAATCATATAGCACACTCCGGAAGCCTGATGACGATCTATATTTTTTGTTAGAAAAATGACCGATGTTTCGGAAATGGAATGGCGAACAGCGCAGATCTTGAAAGGATCCTAACATCCAAACAGTCTGACCTGGACTGCACTGGTCGCAAAACCTACCGTATACGACCCATTTCTCCACGCACAGCTACATTTGTGCAGTTTAATACAAGTGAATACATCAATTAGTTTATTTGCCAACATCGGTTTCGGAGCAACCCAGGAGGTTGAAAAAACGAAAATATTGAAGAAAAAAACAGTACGATATAACTTTAAACCTCACGTCGCTCACTTTATATGCATGGATAAGCAGGCAGAGATGGCTTCCATGTTATTTTGACATGTCCAGCCAACAGAGACAAGATATGCCGCGCCAGGCCGGTAAAGGCAGGGTCATATTCAGTAATAACTATACACCATTTAGCCCTAAATGAAACACAAACACATATATCTGCTGGTTGCGATCTTTACTGCATGAGTAGAGATGGACACAACCCATAGTGGTCCCTGTGGTAAAACTAGAAACAAACCTCTAGGGCCAAATCCACTCTAGAAAGCACGGGACCCACACATCTGTACATGTACAATAACATAATTTATCCCGTCAACACAGTGCGTATGTGCCGTGAAACACGGTGCTGCCAAACATTTTTGATATCCTGTCAATACGATTTGGAGATGTGGCTGGGGTTATATTTTGCATTTTATAACTATTTGTAATGTTGACGGGATAAATAGAATAGTATGTTAGTGCCGTGAATGGGAAAACTATCTGGCGCGGCACGGAAACGGGATGTGCTCGGCAGAGCCTCGCCCATCCCATTTCCTAAGCCTTGCCAGATATGTTTTCCCATTCACGGCACTAACCTACTATTCTCTATATACATTTACAAATCCAATCATCTCTATCTTTCATATGAGAAAATTACTTGTTCATGCAGAGACTGCTATCGCAAGAATGACAATACACGCCTTACAGCCCGCCCATCACGTGACAAGAACCAGTCCTGCTCGCTGCACGTGCTACACTTCAGTGTATTAAAGACAACAGTTTTCCGCTATGCTTCAGCGCACCGCGGAAAACTATTAGTATTAACTATACTCCATTTAGCCCTAAATCAAACACAAACATATATATATCTGCTGGTTGCGATCCTTACGCTAAGGATATCAAATTACGAACAAAGAGAAAGAAAGTTCTTTTAGACTAGATTTGTGTAGCTCAAAATCTCATTTCATATTCCCAAACTGTGCAAAAAGAAAAAGTATATGCTCTATGTTTTCAATAAACAAAACTCATATTACTCAATAGATAAACTGAAAATATACATTCAATGGAATTCACAAATCTAAGGCATTAAGAGTGTACTGAAATTGGTACTACATGTATACCGATATGCGAAAACAATACACTTACACCTAATTTTGGCAAATTTTGAACAGCGTCGTGATGTCGCTCCACTTTTCCGAACTTCTTAATTGTCCATCAGGAAGCCAATATCAATGAAAAAAATAGAAAAACACACTATAATGACTGTTTTGGTGTATATTACTGTCACCTTCCAAGCCCAATCACCTACATGTAATTCACATACACAGGGTTATTATATTTGACAAATAAAGCTGAGAAATCAAGATTTTGAAGCCGATAACTGTCCGTCTGCGATACGAAAAGAACACATGTGTTGCATCGCGGAGTTCGCTCGATTACTCTTGTCGCAGTAACTTTAAATTATGTTCCCAGAGACATAGCTACGATAAACATAAACTTCCAACTTCAAATTCTACAAAAACACATATCTCACATAGGGCCTAGGCACACCTTATAGGTTAGACACCACCAACTAGTTTTACTATATAATTTAACCGAATGCCTCTCCTACTTTCACTATTCGCATGGATGCTGTGGGACCCACTTGTACATGATCTGCAGCCAGTCTGTACTGGTTCTGCATGAATTAAACGATAGGTTCACTTGCTCCTAAGAAAGAAAAGTCCAACCTTGTCATATCCTCCAATATTGTTTACATTTGGCCACGGAAACTCTGTTTGCGTCACGTGACCAACAGGTTCAGTGTTTTCTTTTATAAGCTACAAATATGCTGAAAACTGGTGTTAAAAGCACCCCAAATTGTTCCTCAAGTGAAACTTGGTAGTAATGGATCAAGACTTGCAAGCAAACGGTGTCTGTGCCCTCAAAACACCCGCACTATTTTTTATACCGGACTATTTTTGCGTACCCCATGGGCCATTTCGCACCATTTGGTGTCCTCTAACCATAATAGATATACGCATTTATATGCTTCCGTGCATGTACAGTTGTACGCACTGCATCAGGCGATGATAGGCCCTTCAATTACAAATATATTCTACAGTATATGTATGGAACGCCTTTACTGCCTCGTCATACTTCCAGCGGTGATGTCCTGCATTGTCAGCGTTATATTTTATACAAACATCTTTATATTATTTGCCGAATTTGTGCTATTATTTGCTAACGTCTTTATATTGTGTACGAACGTCTTTGTATTATATACACACACCTTTATATTAGTTTCCAACTTTGTGTTATTATTTGTTAACGTCTTTATATTTCTGTCTTTGTATTCTTATATTATATACACACATCGTTATATTATTTGCTCACATTGTGTTATTATTTGCTAACGTCTTTATATTATGTACACATACCTTTATATCATTTGCTCACATTGTGTTATTATTTGCTAACGTCTTTATAGTGTGTACGAGCGTATTTGTATTGTTTACGAATGTCTTTATATTATACACACACACCTTTATATTATTTGCTCATATTGTGTTATTATTTGCTAACGTCTTTATATTGTGTACGAACTTAGTTTAAACAATATTTATTAAGTTATAAGTCATGTAAAGGAACAATACATGGTATGATACAAGCATTAAATAGTGTGTGGATTGGAAAACAAGCTTGAAAAAGCTTATATGAATTCTTCTCCACTATAAGCGTGAGTGCAACATACATGGAATTACTGTCAGGCAGGTTATGACTAGTTAATTATCAATGGTGACTGAAATAACAATTGATCATTTATATTTCAAACAGATGGTAATATGTGTAGATTGATGGTGGAATATGTATTTCAAAGCATTATTTATAAAACTATAAGTTCAGTATTTCAGTACTAAACAAGGGAGTACACACATACAATGATCAATGTAATCGAAATTATAACTATGGTATGATGGGGACAATGTAACTGGGGGAGGGCGCGGGGGGGGGAGTAAAGGGATGCACTCATTGCTGGCATGGTGGCTCGTATTTTACATCTGCCCACGTGTCTCCTCAATTGCTGAAGCGCCTTGTAGCCACGATGAACTTTCTGGACCTGCTGAAATACGAAGTTGTTTTCCTCTAATGTCAAATGTTCATTGCCGCGGAGCAGTGTGTCTGCTGTGGGAGGACATGGAATGTTGTTAATATGTGTGTTTCGCTGAAGTGTATATTTGTTGCAATACAAGAGAAAGTGGCTGACTGTTTCTATGGAACCGCATGTGCAGTGTGGGGTGTCAACAATAGATCTTCATACGTTCCAGCGAGGACCTTTTAAGACGAAATTTTAGAGATCTCAAAATGCCTATACGTTGCCATGCTTTGTTAATACGCTGTGAGATTTGAGAGTTCCACTTTCCGTCGTCAGATAATGTAAGTCCAAGATGTTTGTGTTCTTTGACAGGATCGAGTGAGGCATCATTCATGAGTAGAGGAGGATGGTGTGGTTTGTTGTATTTCCGGGACAAAGTCATAGTTTCAGTTTTTGATGGATTGAAGTTTACGAGCCACTTCTCTGACCAATTGTGGATAGTGTTAAGATCGTTGTTTAGAAAAGTTGAAGAAAGGACAGGGTCATCGACGATAATGTAGAGACTGGTGTCGTCGGCGAAAAGACGAATGTTTGATTTAATTTCCTCGACGATATCGTTTATGAAGATAAGAAAGAGAAGTCGACCAAGAATAGAACCTTGAGGAACACCGGCATTCAATGAGGACCACTGCGCATTGGAATTGTTATAAACTACCCTTTGCTGTCGATTAGATAAATAGGAAGAGAACCATTTATGAAGAGGACCGTGAATACCAAGGGAAGACAGTTTGTATAGAAGACCGCGATGCCAGACTCTGTCGAAAGCTTTGGAGATGTCACAAAAGACTGCTCTGACCTCCTTGCCGTCATCAAGTGCCTTACATATATCGTTGTATACATAAGTAAGTTGGTTGATAGTAGAGTCGCCTCTAATAAAACCTGATTGGAAGGAAGATAGCTTGTTGTTGTCCATGAGAAAGTTGTACAGATACTTGTGGATGCAGCGCTCCATCAATTTACCAATGCAGCTGAGAAGAGATATTGTACGGTAGTTTTGTGGTTTTGATGGATCTGACTTTTTAAAGATGGGTGCAACGTTGGCTAGCTTCCAAGAAGAGGGGAAATGAGACTTGCGGATCAAGGTTGTAAAGTATGTAGAGAGAGGGAGTGATAATACATTTGCTGCTTCCTGTAGAAGTCTTGGGCTGATAAGATCAGGACCACTAGCTTTGGATGGGTCAATTGCCTTTATTGCGTCACAAACGTCGCTAGGAGCGATTGAGATTGTAGAGATTGAAGGTTGAGAGGTTTCCGCTTGTAAGGGTAGTGTGTGTGCATTGTCGTCGATAGTGGACTGCTTACAAAAGTAGTTGTTCAAAAGAGTTGCCTTTTCAATATCAGAGGTAGCTTCGAGACCAGTATCGTAAAGTGTTGGAATAACGGAAGATGATTTCTTGTTAGACAGTTGTTTCGCTAATTTGAACCAAGATTTTGATGATACGTTGTTGTCGTTAATTTTCTCTATTATTTTATATTCGTACTCTGACTTGGACTTTCGAATAAGTTTAGTGACTTCATTACGTAATTTTCTGTATTCGGACCATAAGTGGATGTTATTCATTTTTTTAGCTTTTCTATGTAATCTGTTTCGTTTGCGCATTAACATACGTAAGTTGTTATTGAACCAAGGGATATCTGTGGGATGAATGGTTACAGTTTTGTTTGGAATAGTTTCTGTAGCTGCGGATGTGATTGCCATTGTAATTGTACTTGCAATTGTGTCTAAATTTTCATCGCTCAATATATAGTTCCAATTTGAAGATTCCAAAATACGTCTATACTCAGAGAAATTTCCGCGATCATAAAGCAAAATTTTCCGTTTAAATGACGTTGATTTAGGTTTGTCGAATTTTAAAACAGCTACTATGGGACAGTGGTATCGCACAAGATCAGGAAGGAAAGGGTCTGCGACAAAGCTTAAAGAAATAATTTGCGTCCTGTCTTTTGTGAAAATAAGGTCGATAAGAGAGCTAGAAGTTTCAGTGAAGTGAGTCGGTGAAGAAATCAGCTGTTCAGCATTATAAGATGAGATAAGCCTACTAATCTTATCTGAGACCGAATTGTGAACATTGATATTGAAGTCTCCCGCCACTACTATGTTGTCACATGATTGACCGAAGGCTTGATCGATACTTTGTTCCATTAGTGTCCAATGGTTATTGTTGGAATCAGGTGGTCTATAGATGCCTCCTATTAAGAGTTTGCGCTGATGTATGTGGAGTTCGACCAACAAAGCTTCGAGCTGGTCGATGGAGAGGTCAGTACGTTCGGTGGCAGTGAGCCCTTCACGGACATAAATCAGTACTCCGCCCCCAAGTCTCCCCACCCTATCTCGCCGGAATGGGGGTTTGAAGTTAGGAATGTGTATGTCATTAGATGAAGTGTCAGGGGAGAGCCAGGTTTCTGAAAATATGAGAATGTCGTAAGATTGAGTTTCGATTTCCAAGATATCGATCTTTGGTTTGATGCTCTGTATATTAAGATGCATGATGCTAAGACCACTGTTAATGATGTCTATGTAGGAAGCAGTAGATGTAGATATGTTCTGTGATGTGTCAGAGTGTGTGCTTGGTCCAGGGTTTGGATGAACATCACCCGATATGATGAGGAGAAATGCTACTAAAAACAAGGATACACAGTAGCAATATACCGAATACGAATGACAGTGTGTATATATGTATCTGAACCGCCAGGCAAGGATTCTTAACCGATGTGGCTTGAAGAGGGAAGATAGCTCTGGACAACACTTGTGGGGTCTGGTATATATAGGAATCATGGAGGATGGTATCTCAATCTATTTTCC
The DNA here is from genome assembly GCA_029237695.1 of Conchocele bisecta. Taxonomy (NCBI): domain Eukaryota; kingdom Metazoa; phylum Mollusca; class Bivalvia; order Lucinida; family Thyasiridae; genus Conchocele; species Conchocele bisecta. The sequence goes on from CM055277.1 coordinate 46,623,623, forward strand.
CCAAGCGCCGTCCACATGAGATTCGACATGAAGAGACAAGTATGACAGAAGGACAGGGAACCACCAGCAGCAACGTGTGCACAAAGAGGAGGGATGGGTGTTTTAAGTATTATTATCGGCGTGAGTCGGGACATAATCAATGGATTATCTTCTTATGGACATGTTAGTTGAATTGTTTACAAACGTCTTTATATTATATACACACACCTTTATGTTATATGCCGACTTTGTGGTATTATTTGCTAGCGTCTTTATATTGTGTACAAACGTCTTTATGTTGTTTCATTTCGTCGTTATGTCAGTCATCGTTATTATGAGTTATATTCAGCGGGGAGAATTTGCCTGTACACCGGCTACTTCAGGTGGGCCACCACCATTGCTTTTTCCTATAGGTTAGATAATACTAAATGGTGCGAAATCGACAAGTGGTTATGCAAAAGTAGCCCGGTAGAAAAAAAAACATAGCGCGGGTGTTTTGAGGTCACATACACAGTTGGTCACGTGATGTAAACCTAGTTTCCGTGGCCAAAAAGTGTAAACAATATTGGGGGACATGGCGAGGTTGGATTTTTCTTTCCATGAGTAAGTGAACCTATTGTTTAATTCATGCTGAACCAGTACAGACTGGCTGCAGGTCCTTAGCAAGTAGGTCCCACAGCATCCATACGAATGTCGAGCCCGCCTAGGTATCTGGTGATATCAGAGTAAGATATATATAATGTAGTAACAGACACATTGAAAAACAAGAACTGGCATCGCTAAACGAAGCTAATCACCACGCTGACAGCCCTGATAACAAAATAAAAAGAATCAAGTCCTCCTAGACATTGGACGCACATTGTGGCAAAATATTATCACAATCGGTGAAGCGGTTGATGAGTTATGGAAAAAAGAAAAACAAACTTTTAACATTTTTGCCTTACAAACAAGGTGAACTTCTAACTCAGTTGACATTGACCTTGGGCACAGTGGCTGCATGCATGGGACAGTGAATGAATATATGGATGATGACTAATAAGCATGCATATATACAGTTTCAAGCCAACCCGACTTACGATTACAGAGAAAGTAGGTACCTGAAAACTTTAATGCAAATTTTGACAAAAACATTAATGCAAATTTTGACAAAAACTTTAATGCAAACTTCTAAGTCTTTTATTCTTGACATTGGGCACAGGGGCCGCATGATGACCAATAAGCATACGAAGTCTCAAACAGATCTGACTTACGGTTACAGAGATACATGTAGTAGGTATGTGAAAAGTTTAACGCAAATTTGGACAAAGACTTTAACGCAAATTTCTAAGTCATTTGACATTGACCTTGGGGCACAGGGACCGCATGAGTGGAACACAGAAATATATGGATCATGACCAATAATCATACGAAGTTTCAAGAAAATCTGACTTACGGTTATAGAGATATGCGGTATTTAAAAACTTTAACGCAGCTTTCGGACGGACGCACGGACGAACTTACCTTTCGGACCTTAGGGGGTACTTGCTATATAAAAGATCAAAGGAAATACCCCGTAAGACACAATAGGCTTACGGGGTACGGAATAAGTTCCATTGTCTTCTATTGTCTTAGGCCACGCCCGGTACCCCATAAGTACCCTAATGTGTGCCCGGACGGACGCACGGACGGACGGACGCACGGACACCCGGACGTCATTGTGATCACTATGCCTCGATTTCCGCAAGCGGGCTCCACAAACACTATTTGGTGTATTCTAACCTACACCCCCTTGACGATTTCGCACCATTTAGTGTTTGCTTACCTTGACGTAGCCGTTGTACAGACAAATTCTCCCCACTGAATATGACCCATAATAACTATGATTGACATAACGACGAAACGAAGCAACATAAAGGCGTGTGTACACAATATAAAGATGCAAAGTCGGCATATAATGCAAAGGTGTGTGTATGTAATATAAAGACGTTCGTACACAATACAAAGATGTTCGTACACAATACAAAGGCGGTCCTACACAATATAAAGACGTTAGCAAATAATAACACAATGTGAGCAAATGATATAAAGGTATGTGTACATAATATAAAGACTTAGCAAATAATAACACAATGTGAGCAAATAATATAACGATGTGTGTATATAATATAAGAATACAAAGACAGAAATATAAAGACGTTAACAAATAATAACACAAAGTTGGAAACTAATATAAAGGTGTGTGTATATAATACAAAGACGTTCGTACACAATATAAAGACGTTAGCAAATAATAGCACAAAGTCTCCAAATAATATAAAGATGTTTGTATAAAATATAACGCTCACAATGCAGGACATCACCGCTGGAAGAATGACGAGGCAGTAAAGGCGTTCCATACATATACTGTAGAATATATTTGTAATTGAAGGGCCTATCATCGCCTGATGCAGTGCGTACAACTGTACATGCACGGGAAGCATATGAATGCGTATATCTATTATGGTTAGAGGACACCAAATGGTGCGAAATGGCCTATGGGGTACGCAAAAATAGTCCGGTATAAAAAATAGTGCGGGTGTTTTGAGGGCACAGAAACCGTTTGCTTGCAAGTCTTGATCCATTACTACCAAGTTTCACTTGAGGAACAATTTGGGGTGCTGGATGTATGACGAGGCAGTAAAGGCATTACATAGACATGTATAGCTATGTAGTTCATGGGTAGGTATATAATACAGAGATCCAAATAAGTTTTGTGGCTGAAGAACAATAAACCCCAAGTTTTAGAGAACAAATGATAAACAAACTAAACAAATTTAAAAATTCACATATTTGAACTGCAAAAAGCATGTTCAACTAAGTAAATTGTCAACTTTATTACTGTATTTTCTCTACTTAATTTGAATTTCAAATTCAGTGGAAGTCCAAAATACTCACAGCAGTGTGACAATACGAATTGATTTTCAAATTTTGAAAATCAATTCGTATTTTCATATTGCTGTGAGTATTTTGTACTCCCACTTTTGATAATCAATGCGTTTTTAATTATTTATACTAATTAAATGCTTCACCTGAAAAAATAATATTTTCAACAGATTATAAAGTATGATAATTGCACATCAAAAAATAAATACAGAGTATAAATAGCAATGTCAGTTAACATTTTAAGGAAACACGGTTATCGCCCCTGATATCAGTGTGGAAAGTTACGTCCGATATAAAATGTATACTAATGACAATCCATACGTGGTGTAATGGTGAATGAATGTTTATTTTGCCTGAAAATGTCTCGGATGATGTCTGATTGTGTCTCTGATATAAAGAACATTGTGTGCCTATTGAGTGGGCATGTACCTTTAACATGAGGGCTAAAATAGATTTTTGGGAATAACTTTGGAATTTCTGGACCGATTTTCAAAATCTAACTTTTGTTTTCATTGTTACGTCATTTCCAAGCTATATAGCTAGGTTTCGGCTCACCATCGACTTCCTTTTTGCGCCATGTTAAATCCCCATAGGAACATTGATTTTTCGCAATAAGACAGCAGGCTAATGTCTGTTCCAGGTTTGGCTGCCGACGAACGTTTGGCCATTAAACACATTCTCTCGATAGAATATGTAAACAAATACTTTCATCAATAATAAAAAACTGTCACCCTCCCCCAAAAAATTGATGTAATTCCAAATTCCATCCAATACCGATTTTATTGCGAAAAAATAAATTATATTACTAAGGTAATTGAACGTGGGAGAAAAGGAGCTGGGGAGTGACGATGACGGTCGAAAAACGCAAAACAAACAAATTGGAAATTGACTTCAAAACCTGGCCACATAGCTTAGGAAATGATGCAACTATGTAACTAAGAAAACAAATGTTGAAAACCTGTCCATAATTTTTGAAAATTATTTGAAAACGCCCATTTGTGACCCTGGTGTCATCATTTTATCACATCTGAAAGAGCATTGACTATCGATCATTCATGCCAAGTTTCATCGAAATCGGTTTGGCGGTTCGTGAGAAGCTTTTATTAAGAGTTTGACCTACTTTTCTACGGCGACCGTCTCGGATTATGCGACGACTACCATTTTAACAAATATGAAAAGGAGGGGCGCCGGAAGCAGCATATGATTGGTCCGGCGAATCTACTGGGTGCCACCGGTTTCCACCCAAAGTGTATGTTGTTACCACTCAGTTGAACCGCAGAGACGGTTTGAAATCTATAGCGAGAGAAAGAAAGCAGGGGCTCACGGATACCCCCGGCCGCCGCCTGGTCTGACAACCAAATATTGTCCAAGTCATTTGGCATGAAAGCCGCATGGATGGGCTATGGAATGAAAATATGGCTGATAGTAAAGAAGTATATGAATTTTCATGTCTGACATACAATTGCAGAGATATAAAATTATACTGCGTATTTAAAAACGGTAACGCAAATTATTAAAAAAAAATACTTTCACGCAAACTTCAAAGTAATTTGTCCTTGACCTTGGCATGAAAGCTGCATGGGTGGGCTATAGAAGCAATATATGGATGGTGATAAGAAGTAATATGAAGTTTCAAGTCAACCTGAATTATGGTTTGCAGAGATAGCGTGCACTTTAACACTTTAATGCTAATACAATGTATGTGAATTTCACATGGGGGCTAAAATATGTTTTTGCGAATAACTTCATTTCATTTCCAAGCTATACAGCTAGGTTTCGGGGTCAATTTGCGATTTTTTTTAGTTTTTCGACGACCCTCCAGCTAACTCTCGACCTCCTTTTTGCCCCATGTTAAGTCCCCATAGGAATAAACAGCAGACGACAAACAATTAAGATAGCGGTGTAAGGGTTAAGACCAGCCACATCTGCATACATGATCATTATGCAACCGCAAGCAAGAGCGTCAAGCATAGCTTCCTTTAACCATTACACCGCTATCTTAATTTTTTTGTCGTCTGCTGTTTATTTTCTATTTTCATTTTTATCATCAAAAACAAGCGTTGACAGCATTTTATAATAATTTACAACATGCTTGACATCACTTCAGAATCATTTCCATTGGAAATGATTCTGAAGTGCTGTCAAACCATGTTTTTATTGAGAAATAAGTAAATATATAAAAGCAACAGCAGACGACAATTGTTGCGTGTAGCGGTCTAAGGGTTAATACTACATTAGCCGCCGGCTGATAAACCTCTTTTGACCCTTAGAATGCAGAAAACGGAAATTGTCGTCTGCTGTTGTTTAATATTTTGTCTCATTTCTCAATAAAAACAGTGTATGATAGAACTTAAGATTCTAAAGAGTTGATAAAACATGTTTGGAAAAAATATGGAAAATACAAAATAAATTCTAATGGTTCAAACAGTATAGTCTACTGGTTGAAAAAACTCGTATGACATAATGAGACACGCATGTGATTGTGTACCTTCGGACATTTCATTTCGGTAATTTCATGAAATACGTTTACAAAATTTACAATATATCCGTAAACGGCGTTAAAAGTTGACACAATTTTCAGAATACATGCGGAATATATTTACACTAGCATGGTAACGTTTTATGATGCATAAAGAGCAATTAATTATGACGTTGTGTTCGTTGAAAGTGAATGGATTTCACGTCCCAACAACAGTAGCCTATTTCACCAAAATTGCAAAGTATACTTATCTTGCACACTTTGAGGGAGACTTTTTCAATTTAAGGATACATTATTATTTTTTATTATACTGAATTTATTACAGTATCATAGCAATTTTGGCTTCGATAATGTAATAAATTCAGTATAATAATTTTGCATACTTTTAAGCATCACATATATGCAGTCGTTAGTTCTATATGAAATAATGCATTTTGGAAAAATAAATGATTACTCCCTCAAAGCATACTTAGCTACATAAGTATACTTTGCAATTTTGATGAAATCGGCTGCATAGAAGGTCATATTGAGACGGGATCACAGCTAAAGTCTCATCAGACAGACCAGTGGGGTGAACTACTATGGAAGTAGTGTTTATGCCCTAGGCGAGGTTTGTCGTCTGCTGTTTGTTTTCTATTTTCCATTGTTATCACCAAAAACAAGCTCTGACAGCACTTTAGAATAATTTACAACATGCTTTGACAGTACTTCAGAATCATTTCCATTGGAAATGGAAATGATTCTGAAGTGCTGTCAAACCATGTTTTTATTGAGAAATAAAAGCAACAATTTACAGCAGACGACAACTATTGTTGTGTGTAGCGGTCTAAGGGTTAATACTACATTAGCCCGCCGGCTGATAGACCTCTTTTGACCCTTAGAATGTGGAAAAATGTAAATTGTCGTCTGCTGTTGTTTTTCATAGTTTGTCTCATTTCTCAATAATCAAAGGACTGAAAGTCCTGAAATCCTTCGCAGTTGCGACAAAAAGTATTCTCTCAAAGAGTCGTCACAGACTGGAATGCACTCCCTAGTGATTGTGTAAATTCGAACAACACTAAATAGTTTCAAAAGTTCACTCAACTCCGCCTGGAAGAAGAGACCCAGCAAATTCAACACGTGAACATATTGTACAGACATTTTAACCATGATTTAGTTGCGCTCTCCCCCCAGTTTCAAAGACAATTATCCAATTTGACGTCGCTAAAATAGGCCAGTACAAGCCTAGCTTACAAGAAACGGCCTTCAACCAAGGTTGAACCAAGGTAGGTAGAAAATAAAAAAAAAGTACTTGCCCAGGTCAAAAAGTTACTCCCCCAGTTTTTAAAAAAAATAAATTGCTATTTCCAGTTTTTGAAATGTTGCATCTTATTTATAAAAAAAAAACTTTTACATATGATCATTACCAAAACGTATGAGACATATTCACTATTATTGTTATTTATATTTTAAGTATTAAATGAACATAAACAAACAAATAGCAGCGAATTTGCTCAGAGGCTTGCACACTTCTTATTTTCTTTTAGCGTTGAGTGACATAGATTTAGTTTAATTTATATTGGCTATGTTTGCATGCCTTAATTACTAAATTCAATGGTTTCGGACCCGGCGCCGACCGTTTCGTCCCAAGCCGTTATGTTCGGCGTCTGAAATGCGCGTTAACCCAACTGTATACGAGACGATATATGTGGCCCCGTATACACTAGTCTATACTCGCAGTCCTATTATTTGTTAGCCCGGCCGCGTAAAGCCGACAAATAATCCGTGAATTAAACTTGCCCGATATGGACCGTGTTCAAAATCGCTAGAGATTCTACCCGTAACCGTGTACATAGACACTGCTTGAATCTTACTTCCCGCAAATTGACGTAAACTGTAAACAACAAATGGTCGCTGAATTAATACCATTTGTTGGCCGTTATCGATGGAATTAATTGGCAATTTCTTTCTTCCAAAAAAAAAAATCCTGACCTAATCTTTCACTCGCCTGTAGAAAGTACTCGACCGCCACAAAAAGCACTCGCCATGGCGAGCTGGGCGAGTGAAATTTCAACCCCTGATTATTGTATCGATTCATGTGCCCGAAATGACCTTGTCAATTTGCATAAACTGAAGCCATCACAGGCGCTCGGATTGTTCAACAAAAATAATAGAGAGTCGCATTTCATCACACTATCGGATTATTTAATGATTAGGATGCATGTTTTGTTGAACGGGTATATAATAAATAGGTTTTTGGATTTGTACGGAAATATATTTCGGCGTACTCGTTCGTTCGGCGGAACCTAAAATTATTCAAACTCTAAGACAATGTTTCCTTTGTGAAGTGTATCGTACTGCATTTTCTGTGTAACGTCATTATAGATTAGTTGATGTTTTAAGCAAAATGGACACTGATTAATAATATCGATGGCTCAAGATGATATTTAAAGCATGCGGTAAGTAACTGTCAAACAACAATGTTTTCTGTTTTAAATCATCATCATTTCGCTGTCCAATGTTGGATTTTATCGAGCCATTGACCTATGACTATGTAAACGATTCTGTAATTTGTCGGCATAAAATGGCGGAAACTACTTTTCATGAGACACGAGGTTAATTGTATCAGTGCGCGTGAAAAATAATACACTCAAATTAATACAGTCAGTTTATATTATATTAAATCAGATAAACATTTTGTAATATAAATGTCGTACAGAAAAATTAATCAACACATGTATTACACTACACAATATAATGTTAGCTCACTATCAGAACTATTTTTCATGGTGTATAACTACGTATAAATTACATGTGGAGCGGTCGATCATTGCGCTAAAAATATAACCTTCCTAACAAAATATTTATTATGAAACACGACAGTTAATATTTTATAAAATCACAAACTGTTTTTAAAAAATATAACTGTAGCTGAAAAAAAATGTAGCTGGCCAAAAATGTGAGTGACACGTTCATAATGCACCGCTCGCTTTGGAACTCTCTCACGTGGCGTAGCTAGAATCATGAAGCATGAAGTACGTTCGTTGGTCGACAATTACTCATTTGCATAAATCATGTGAGGTCTCAAAAACCGTATAAGGACTATATCCAAGCAAATATGCTTGGATAAAAACAGGCTATGCCAGAACTTAAGATTATAAAGAGTTAATAAAACATGTTTGGAAAACATATGGAAAATGCAAAGTAAAATGGAATGGTTAAGAGCATATAGAGACGGGATCACAGCTAAGGTCTCACCAGACAGACCAGTGAGATGAAATACCATAAAGGTATATTTGATGCCCTAGGCGAGGTTTGAACCCACAGTCTCCGGATTGGAAGTCAGGTGTTCTAACCCCTAGGCAACGACCCATACATAGGTGTTCGTTGAAAAGAATGCGGAGTCGTTTACGTTGCGTCATTAGAAATGGGTAACGTCAAACAAGAGGTCCAAATGGGCCCAGAGTCGTTCACCTGGCAACAATTCCACTAGAACGATCGCCTCGCGTTTACCTTCAATTTGAATTACATGACAATAATTTGGAGAAAAATAATATTTGACCACATCCACCACCCGAGCCCCACCAATGTTTGATCCGGGGGCCACCATTTTAACAATTTTGACAAATTTGGCCAGCATCGGCCAAGCGATTTGAGAGAACAAGACTTTTGAAATCTCTCATATAAGAGTTGACTTTTGACCTTTCGGCGGCCATCTTGGTCAAATGTGAATTCTCACCCTTATTTGACCCCCTCACACACCCCCCACCCCGCCCGCCGGGAACCCGCCCATTATTAACCTCGGGCCTACCATTTTAATAATATGAAAGAGCCTCTATTATCAATAATTCCTTCCAAGTTTTCTCAACAACATGAATTTTAACGAATCTGCAACAAAGTAACGCATATACTATTTTCCTGTGAAGTTTGGTGAACATCAGCCCAGTAGTTTGGAAGAAGACGTTGGAAAAGTGCTGTGAAAAAATACATTTTGGCGGCCATCGTGGATGACGTAATCATCAGATTTCGACATAAAATTATCAAGAGCGATCGTCTAGTCGCGAAATTCGACTTGATACATTATATGACCATATAGTCTGGTCGCCTAGACCTTAACCTTTGAATAACATACTTTTTTATTGGCGATTTTGCTTACCCAAAACCATACACATCAAGAATCCGACTGATGACACTCTGTCATCCTTGAGCTTTTTGAGAAATGTGCATGAATCCAAAATGGCTGCCAAACAATGTTATTGTGCCATATAGTGGCGTCCACGTGAGCTATTGACATACTTTGAGAGTGCAAACTTAGTGTGGAGCGCCGTGGCGTAATGGTTAGTGTGTCGGACTACTGATCCAAGGGTCGTGGGTTCGAGCCTGACTAGCGGCGTGCGTTGTGTCCTTGAGCAAGACACTTTATCCACACTGCTCCAGTTCACCCAGCTGTAAATGGGTACCGATAATTCGTAGTTGCTCTGTAAATACGAATTACCGGCTTCTCTCAAAAAGTCTCTACCTCCGTTCTTTCTCCCATTCTTGGGAGACGGCATGCAAGGTCCTAGAGCCAGTGCCGCCGTTAAATATAAGCCAAAAAAAAAAAAAGAGAGTGTAAAGTGAATTTACTTAACCTATCGAGATCAGTGGTAAACATCGAAATTCAATTAAATTCATTATTATACGGGGAAAATCCAACATGGCCGCCAAACGTAACATATTTTACATATGACAGCTCTCACACTCCAATCAAAACAAACAAAATGTATACTAATATTTAATATATTGAGACTATAAACGCTTTCAGTAAGTCTGATACACAATTAAACACGTTTGTGAAGACCGAATGTCCAAGATGGCCGCCATAATATAGATATATTATCATATGACGATAATAATGGCGAGCAATAATTAAGTATTTACTGCACATTGCATTATGATTGTAGTAAATTGGTATAAAAGTACCGAAGTTATGTATACTATGAACGGTATTAGCAACATAGTAATCTAATTAGGTAACTGCCAATTCCAGAAATCAAAGATGGCCGGCAAATATAAAAATAATAGGTTTTCCTTATATTGCGCAAATTGCATATAATTACTCGGTATTAATGACAGAAGTCTTATATTATATAAATATAAAATACCTTGCAATGACAATCATATTGTGTAATATTGTGTAAAGAAAAAAGGTTTATGTATACCAATCTTGTGTTCGTTCTTTATTTTTCAAACCTTGACATGTAATTAAACACTCGCGACAATAGTAGAAGTCCAAAATGACTGCTAAATGTAATCATATTACCACTTGTAGCGACCATCTGTTGATAATTAAAGTATAGCCATATAATTGCATTTAGTCACCAAAGACAACACTTTGGTATATACGTATTGGTATTGTGGATAAAGTAACCATTTATATATCTTACATACAAGTATGCAATCATACACGTGTGCACATTCCTGTAGCAGAAATACAAGCTTGTATGCCAATATGAATATATTACCCTTATGATAATAATAAAATCGTTTATAATCCCTATTTTTATATATTCTTTTTTTCTACAAATCATTCTTGTCTCGACCAACACTATTAATTATCATATTAATGAAACAGTCAGTCAATATTACTATGCAATTGCATACGCTGTACACCTTCAGAAATCAAAAATGTTAAATCACTTTTTTAATACACGCAAAAGAACAAATGGTGCAATATGATCTGCTAACACAGATATTGCCAAATAAACGTTAACGAGTAGTATTTCCATATTTCTTGTGTTGCAGATTTGTGGTGAACACAACATACATGCGATTGGAACACAATTTTCGCGATATGTGCATAATTTAATTAGATATTGACCGTTTTCGAGATGCGGAAGATCCACTTGAGCGTTATATTTCCCTTTTACACGATATTGCAGAAAATACAATAAAACACTTCGGCAAAGCCCAAACGTGTCAAGAAGCCATGGTTTGACGAAGAATGCAAAGAAGCAATGACTGCTCGTAAGCGGTCAATTCGTCAAATCAATAATCAAGCAACACCAGACAATTTAAATGCTCATATAAGTTTTAGAACGAAAGCTCGACGCCCTATCAAAGCTAGCAAGAGAAAGACTTGGAGATATTTTGTCTCCAAGTTGAACTCTCGATCAAAAATGAAAACAACATGGAGCATGATTCGTAAGATAAATGGTAAAGGTAAATCGACTTATAGCAATCATATCAACAAAGAAGGACACCAAGTCTCTTCCAAAGCAGACATTGGAAACACATTAGCAGACACCTTCTCCAAGAACTCCTCGTCCAATAACTATTCTGAGGAGTTATTGAACCTGAAATTTGAGCAAGATAAGATCAAACTAAATTTCAATTCATAACATTCAGAACACTATGTGCAACGCTCCTTTCTCTATGAGGGAATTAAAAGCTTCCCTCGATAAAGCACATGATACATCAGCGGGCCCTGATGATATCCACTACCAGCTGCTAAAGCATTTACCTGAAAACTCTTTAGATAACCTCCTTGAAATATGTAATACCATTTGGGAACAAGGTGTCTTCCCGCTTTCATGGCGTGAAGCCACAATAATACATGTTCCCAAACCGGGCAAGGATCACACCGACCCATCAAGTACTTACTGCGTCTGTAAAACCATGGAACAAATGATTAATTACAGGCTTGTCTGGTTTCTGGAATCCAGTGGACTGACATCTGAATATCAGTCGGGATTTCGTCGCCAGAGAAGCACAGCCGATACTCTGGTTAGACTCGAAGAATTCATTCGAGACGGTTTGCTAAAAGTGGTGGCCGTATTTTTGTATTCTTTTCCTACAAAATGCATATGACACAAGGTGGAAGTATGGGATTATGAAGAACCTTCATGACGTCGGTCCCTGATTTTATTTATAAGTTTTTGAAGACAGACAATTCCAATCCGAGTCGGTACAACCCTTTCTGATACCCACGAACAAGAAATGGGTGTGCCGCAGGGAAGTATATTATCTGTTGCACGTTTTAACATTAAACTCAATAACATTGTAAAATGCCTGCAACCAGGTGTTGACTGTTCGTTATATTTCGATGATTTTCTAATATGTTACAAATCATCAAAAAACATGCAACTATTTAGTTGCAATTACAGCTGAGCCTCAATAAAATTAACAAGTGGGCCACAGAAAACGGTTTTAAATTTGTGAAATTGAAAACTAATTGCATGCATTTTTGCAAAAGACGCGGTCTTCACCCTGATCCCGAACTTAAACTGGGAACACAACCCATCCCAGTTGTTCGGGAGCAGAACTTTCTTGGTCTTATCTTTGATCCTAAACCTAATCTGCGATACTTGAAAGCTAAATGCAGACCGAAATTTGTTACATCGCACATGTTCGCTCAAAACTAGACTACGGATGCACTGTATATGGATCCGCCAGTAAATCCGATCTTCGGATGCTCATTCCAATACATCACCAAGACTCTGGCTGTGTGCATTCCGTACGTCTAACGCACAGAGCTTATATGCCGAGGCAAATGAGCATTCTCTCCATGACAGACGCACCAAATTATCTTTGCAATACGCCACTAAACTACATTCCAATCCGTCTAATCCAGCGTATGACACTGTCTTTCATCAAACTACAGATGCTGTATTCGATAAGAAACCAAGCTTCAAGCCACCATTCGGCAAGAGAATGGATCCTTTGATACACGATGCTGCCTTGGATCTGGATCACATTGCCAACTACGCTGTCCCAGCTACTCCACCGTGGCAATTGGAGCAGCCCAAGGTGATTTTCGATCTTAGTTAGCACACGAAAGTAACAAGTTGAATACATGTACACCATATAAACCCCACCTTTTACTGATGGCTCAAAGGACGGGGACCGGGTAACTGCTGCTGCCAATGTCCCCGAGGGAGATCTTCAATCCAGACTCCCAGATAAATCTTCGATATTTTCTGCGTAATTGAGGGCAATTTTACTCGCACATGATTATTGGACAAAGCAATTAATTTTATTACGCCATCGTTTGCTTTCGTCTGGCAAGGAAATTATTTTGTGTTGGTTTCCCAGTCAATGGCAATGACATGGCAGATAGTGCTGCTATCATGATTGAATTCATCTCTGATACAATGCAGACCCGATGGGATCTGCTCACAGATAACACACTTCATGCTGTGAAACCGACTTTGGGCGAATGGACTCCTGGCTACAGACATGTACGCCGGGAAGAAGTTATCCTTAGTCGATTGCGCATTGGACATACACGACTAACACATTCGTATATGCTCAAAGGTGACCCGCGTCCATCGTGTATTTCATCCACAGCACATTTACCGTGCAACACATCCTACTGGACTGCTGTATCGACTTTGCCGATATTCGACGCAAACATTTCAATTCTACTTCACTTGCGGAGTTATTCCAGGTGGAGAACATTGAAGGTTTGCTTAGCTTTCTCCATGAAACCAGCTTGTATCGGAAGATCTGATTTGTATCATTGTGTACATGTTTCTCATTTCTATAATTGTATCATTGTATACATGTGCTAAAATTGGTGTCCAATTAGACCTTGAGCCACCAATAACCCCCACTCAAACCTGATTGTCTGCGCCTACAAAGCCGATGGATGAACAAATGGCGGCCATTTTCCAAAATGGCCGCCATACAAAACTGGGTGGTTTTAGAACAGGCCGATATGTGTCATTTAAATCACGTTCTTCCAAGTTAAGCGATATCATTTTTTCACCAATTGAGTGTAAAATGACTTACAATACTTTTATATTGGATACCATCCTCAAATAGCCACAATTATCAAAATGGCCGCCAAAATACTTAATTATTTATGCTTGCAACATTTTTTTTCACCACACGATGAGCTACCTACAATTTAATCATGTCAGTAGCAACATATTCACATGGCAGATCCTTTTTCACATCGATTTGCATTATTTCTGGTGTGCTATCAACGGTAATTATTTTCAAAATGGCCGCCAAACGGTATATATAATGGCCCTTTCGGGTATTTTTGGAGATTATTGGAGTTCATGACAAATGACAAATGCATGAAAGCATTGTCATCATACTCGGAGTTTCGAGACATGGTTAGTGAATGGAAACTTGGGAAAACGGCACAGTATTGGCTGGGATACATGGATTCGGTGCATACGGTGTTTGCAGTTTCTCCGAGCCACCAGAAAACAACTTAGACCTTCACATTGATGTCTTCAGAAGATGTGTCCATTGTTCTTCAGCTTTGACCATCCCAACTACGCACGGTATGCTACAGTATATCTGCTGAGTTTGTAAAACTTAGAGCAGTTATATCCTGGGATGGAAGATCTGTTGAGGAACAATGGATTCAGCGTGAACCGATCCAGTGTTCCGTCATCCAGAAATGGCGTGGATATCACAATAGAGCAAACCATAAATCGCCATGCTAAGTCGCATGGAGGTATCATAGGTTTCAGCCGCAATTATGCAGCATACTACAGATGGTGTATGACGAGACACTTCCGAGCTAGCTACATGGATGCTACGCTTGAACTGGCTGATATGAACGCGCATGAACAGTCTTCACACAAGGACACACGAACTTCGGAAATATCCAGAAGTGAAACAGACGTCAAGAAAATTATCAATGCAATAGGAAATTGTATAGATCCGTTTGAAGTATCAGATAAATCGCTCTATTGCATATCTTCAGGACCGCCAGCTCCTAAAGATGTCGTTGACGATCTGCTGTCTGCAGAAATGACAGGAAAGCAAAGGTTTGTGCGGTTTGTCCAGGAGCGGTTTGTTGAAAAGTCAGTCAGCTTTCATGCACCAATAAGACAGTTGCGCCTGAAAACATTTGCATCACTCGATAAAGCTGTGAAGGTCACTGGTACGCAGAGAAAGACAAAGGAGTTAGTAGCTGAACGAAATATATTTAGGCAGCTAATTTCACTTGCTCTCGAACACAACATTGACATGGAAAAGGTGCTTAGCTACCCATTGGGACCTGTGCCATGGTCGCTCGCCACTGCGGATGGCTCGCCAGCAAAAACTGATAAAGCTAAACTCATGCACCAGCTTGAAGGACAATCATATAGTGTTGATGTACCTCCGACTGGTCAAGTGAGCTATATTATTGACGGCAATGCACTGTTACACATGCAGACCGCTTTGCAGACACATTCGCGGATCTTGCAGATAACATATATCATCAGCTCCCGAAAGTTGAGCGTGTAGATTTTGTGACAGATACATACCAAGACTTGTCAATAAAAGCATCTGAGCGACTACGCAGGGGTACATCAAAGACATACAGTATAAAAGGACCTCTCACATAAGTTCCACGAGATTGGAAACTGTTCTTGTCAAACAATTCAAACAAAACACAACTAATTAGACTTCTCATGTCTGAATGGATGCAAGATAAGTACGCTCCAAAGCTGATCGGCAAGACTATTCAGTTTGTAAGCGGGGAGCAATGTATGCAGCTAACTAGCACTGATGGTAAGACTACACAAACTGTTGAGATAGAGCAGTTGCACTCATCGCAAGAGGAGGCGGATACACGGCTAATCCTGCATTGTGCGTACCATGCACTGCATACACCAGAGAACAGCACCATTATTGTGAGATCCCAGGCACGGATGTGTTTGTTTTGATGTTGAAATTCGGACAGAAGCTGAAACAACAACTGCTGTTAGATACCGGAGTTGGGAACAAGAGGCGGCTGGTTGACATACATGGTGTCATTGGAGACATAGGAACTGAACTGTGTTTGGCATTGCTTGCACTCCATGCTTTTACAGGCTGTGATAGCACAAGTGCTTTCGTTCGGCGTGGTAAAGTTACTCCTTTGAAAACACTCCAGAGTTTATTGAAGCCTTCCAGAAGTTGGGAATGTCTCAGTCAGTTGATGAAGAGCTATTTCAAACGCTTGAACACGTTGTATGCTTGCTGTACAACAAATCAGACATTACAGATATCAACAAGCTACGAATGGAGCTATTTCTACAAAAGTGTAGCCCCAGGTCTGGCGATCTTCTTTCGACGTACAAGATGGCTGACCTGAGCCTTTTACCACCATGCAGATCGTCACTGAAAATGCATGTAACAAGAGCCAACTATCAAACGCTCATTTGGAACAATGCTGACCGGCGTGATGCAGACATACCGCCACCAGATGAACATGGATGGGAAGTTAACAATGGCTTGTTAGAATGCAAGTGGACAGAAGGAGATCACCTGCCAAGTGAAATGGTTGATCTGTTAATAGAGGAACGGGATGACGTACCTGATTCTGATGAAACAGAAGATCCTGAAGCAGAGAGCCTACTTGATGCCATGTTTGATACTGATGACGCATATGACTAGTCTGGATTTATCTTAACCTACTCTCACAATTAGAACTTCACATAACTTGCCTGATGTTGTGACGATCGCAATTTTAATATTGTAAACCATGATGTAATTTGCCTCTTGATTGTATTATATGTGGCTGGAACGTTTGTATATTGTGTTTCATCTTGCCTGATGCTGTGATGATTGCCTCGCCATAGATGCGATGTTTTGACATTAACAACATGTATGCTTTTTTTTTGCAAGTTGAATGCTGTAAACCATGATATATGTTGCCTCTTGAATTGTATTATATGTGGATCAAGCTGTTGCCTATTGTGTTTCATCTTGCCTCATGCTGTGAGGATTACCTCGCCACATGTGCGATGTTTTGACTTCAACTATATGTAGAATATTTTGTATTGCAAGTTGAATACTGTAAACCATGATGTATGTTGCCTCTTGAATTGTATTATATGTGGATTACGTTTTTGCCTATTGTGTTTCATCTTGCCTGATGCTGTGAGGATTGCCTCGCCACAGGTGCGATGTTTTGACTTGAAGAACATGTAGAATATTTTGTATTGCAAGTTGATTACTGTAAACCATGACATGTGTTTCCTCTTGAATTGTATTATATGTGGATTACGTTTTTGCCTATTGTGTTTCATCTTGCCTGATGCTGTGGGGATTGCCTCGCCACAGGTGCGATGTTTTGACTTTAACAACATGTAGAATATTTTGTATTGCAAGTTGAATACTTTAAACCATGACATGTGTTGCCTCTTGAATTGTATTATATGTGGATTAAGTTTTTGCCTATTGTGTTTCATCTTGCCTGATGCTGTGAGGATTGCCTCGCCACAGGTGCGATGTTTTGACTTGAACAACATGTAGAATATTTTGTATTGCAAGTTGAATACTGTAAACCATGATGTATGTTGCCTCTTGAATTGTATTATATGTGGATTCAGTTTTTGCCTATTGTGTTTCATCTTGCCTGATGCTGTGAGGATTGTCTCGCCACTATAACGAGATTATTAATGTTGTAGATCAACTACTGTTGCCGATAATGATCTAGTGCCCCGAAATGTTTGAATATTCGGATATATTTCAAAATCGGTACCGTCAATTTTTATTTGAGAAATGTCCGCGTACAGCCGGACGAAAACACGGACTCATAGTATATTTAGTAAGTATGGACAATAATGTTACATATTTGAGTTGTTTTCAATCCATACTAAGCGGTTATAATGTTGTTAAATTGCATAATATTACATACCTGTTAAATTGCCATTGTAAAATGAGTGGGTGGGGAATGGTCGAAAATACGTTATTTTTCACTTTGTATATTTTGTGGTAGACACTAAATAGTCGACGTATATACATTGGATATGTTCAATTGGCCCTACTAGACTACATTGACATTGATAAAATGAAAAAAAAACGCCAACTTTTCATAAAGTTATTAACATGTATATTTTACCATTGAAATTGGGTGGGTGGGGTAATAAAACTGTAAAATATGACTTCTAGATTGTCAAATTTATTTCAATTGTATATTATTCTATTCCATGGTGTTCAAAATCTCGGAAAACGTACGAAAATACAATCTTATTCGAACAAAAGGATATAAGTAGGCTAGGCAATTTTTATTAAAAAATGCGATTTTTCAAGATACTAAAAATACCGAGGGTGACATACTTGAAAATGGCGCCATATGTTCATCCATCGGGTTACAGAGCGCAGACAACGGATTAATACTCATAATTGAATGTAGTTTCAGGAAATATATGTCTGCAAAAATCCCACAGGGGGGGGGGGGGGGGGAGGGTTTCGGTTATTGGCTCACGAGCTAAATGAAGGCTGTTAAAATAACCACTGATATTCATGGATATACTACTTATGAAAGTCCACGTTTGGTCTGCTAGAGTTCAACAAATGTCAATAATAAAGAGGTCTTAACGTGTGCCTTCGTTAAGACACAATGACCTTTAACTTGTTTTGTTTGGAATTACACGTGGTGGCAGGAGGTGATGATAGTTTACCAAAGTAACATAAGTAATATAAGTAACTGCCAATGAGAACCAGTTTGTCCACCTGTTTCTCTTGCGACGCAATAGACCATGACACGTTCCCAAATTGGTGAAATTAACAAATGCCAAAGATTGCATCATTCTACTTCAATGCCATTGGATGCTATTCTTGATACGCGCTATTCCTTTAGATACTATTAGTTGCTGATGACGTATTCAGATGGCGCTGATCATCAGCAGAGCAGGAGCAGGTTGACCAAGCATATACAAGGCTGGTTCATTGGGACAGCTGCGGCGGTAGCCGGATTAGCTCAGCAGGAACAGCATCGGATTGCGGACCAGGAGCCACTGGGTTCATGCCCACCTTGACATGCTTGCGAATGGCCGATTCGGTGTGTCCTTGGGCAAGACAACTTCGTGCTAGCCTAGTCCTATCGGATGGGGACTTAAATAGTCGGTCCGGCATACAATTTCATCTAGCCAGTGCCATCAAAGCATTTGTTTTTGGGACAGCCGCGCACAACGCGCAGTGGGGAATTACAATACATGTTAACTTTATTTAGAAACTTTAGATAACTTAATAACTTGTAAATTAATTAAATTAATAAGTAAAAGTTTTAGATATATGTTGAGTTTTGTTTTAATTAAATCCCAGCAACACGACAGAATGACTGGTACACAGCTCGAAAAGTATGAAGCTGCAGTGGTTCCTGTTTTATTGGAATGTGTTGGACATCCTGGCATCTTTGACAGAACACAGAGGACGTTTGGTCGTACAGATTGCAGACGAAGTTCTCTACGGCAGCTAAGTCATCTTCCAAAGCCTGGATTAGCAACTGTACGACTTTCAATACGTTTTATTTGACCTCTTCGTGTTTGTTTCATTTATTCACCAAAAAGGTTTGTCCCCATTCTTCAGTCCATTTGTTGTATCACAACCTGATATGTCGTGGAACATTGGCAATGCATGGCAGCGATCCTGGACAAAACATTGCATTTGATGATGCTTTCCACTACCGAATACAATTCACAGATCAAGTGTTGAATTATTGAACGGAATCGGGAGAAGTGGCAGAAGATGAGCACCAGTACGTCTGTGTATCCGGTCGCAATGAGAATGTAATTGAATTTTCTGACAGCAACGACGATTTGTACTATACCTCGTAGCAGGAGGCGGTTTTATTGACTAATGTTCAAACAAGAATTTCAGGTATCGTTGACGTGTGCGTGTACGAAAACAAACAGTTGACCATACAGCTGATCTTTGAAGAGAGTCCGACTTTTCTGGGTTGCTATTCTGCGTTGCGTGACATGTTTGAACAATGTCATTTCTTTTATTGGTTTCTGACGGTCCCGTGTTCGGTCATCCAATACTATAATCGTTGTACTGAGAGCGCCCAAGTGTTTCTATTTCTCGAACTGCTTTTGATGGATTCGCAGACAAACACACCCGTCCTTGCAGTGACAGCAACTCATCCTCTTGGAATGGATTTCTCGCTTGTAATACACATTATGCCATGTCATGGGCGTGCCTTAAGAAAGTTGCCTTCGGCATGATGTGGGCGAAGTTCTACAGTGTCGTATGCTGGTTATGAGGTAAATCATCCACAAGAGCCATGGGGATCAGCACCGGTCCATTTCACAAAGGACAAGTTTTTCGTAATTCATGCGCATGATGTATTGTACGGAGACCCGCAGGGGACGTATAATTCTTTTTTATTAGACCGTTCCCACGAAATAACAATTCGTTCCCTCAATTTAACAATTCGTTCCCACGAATTAACAATTCGTTTCATCAATTTAACAATTCGTTCCCACGAAATAACAATTCGTTCCCACGATATAACAATTGTTATTTCGTGGGAACGAATTTTTAATTGTTAATTCGAGGGAACGAATTGTTAAATTGAGGAAACAAATTGTTATTTCGGGGGAACGAATTGTCAATTCGAGGGAACGAATTGTTATTTCGTGGGAACGAATTGTTAATTCGGGGGAACGAATTGTTAATTCGGGGGAACGAATTGTTATATCGTGGGAACGAACTGTCAATTCGAGGGAACAAATTGTTAAATTGAGGGAACGAATTGTTATTTCGTGGGAACAAATTTATAAAAGGAATCCATGTCCCCTGTGGGGCTCCGTACTATTGCAAATGCAGAGAAGCTATTTCATGGTCTAGCTTCCTTCCCCTCAACCTCTACAAGGACAGACGGTGGCAATGATTCAAGATCATTGATGAAGACATGGGTCCATCTAGCATAGTTGTGATGGTACATGTAATGATATACGTGGGTAATCTGACAGCATCTCCCACATGATACCGCTCAGTGAGTATCAGATTACCAGCTGGGGCTGACCACTGCTGGTCAGTTCAATTGTTCTAAATACCCTGTACCTAGAGAAGATGTAGGCAATTTTGTTTGGTAAAATGGTTGTGAGCGATTCCACCAGTTTGTATATGGACGTGCGGTCAATGTGCAGACCGATCACTTGCTCTTGGAGACCATTTTCCAGAAGCCCCTTAATGCCGCACCTGCTCGATTGCAGCGTATGATGTCGCGATTATAGAGATATGACCTTTAAATCCAGTATGGCCAGCCAGATGCACGATAATTCCTTAAACCATGGTTTGGAGCTTAAACCCTAGTTTATTCTCCTCAAACCCTAGTTAGGGCTTAAACTGCCATTTGAGATCCCAACTGGTAGTTTTCTTAAACCCTGGTTTAGGAAATTATTGTGCACTTGGCGGCTCAAACCATCGTTTAGACTCTCAAACTAGGGTTTCTGATAGCTTAAACCACGGTTTGAGCTCAAACCCCAGCTTAGACTGCCCAAACCTAGTTAGGGCTCTCAAAATGCACAATAATTCACTAAACCCCAGTTTGAGAGTCTAAACCATGGTTTAGGCTCTCAAACCCCAGTTTGAGAAATTATTGTGCATTTGGCCAGAAACTGCCGTTTGAGGTCGTAATCCAACAAAAAGCCTAAACCCTAGTTTGGACCCAAAAAACTGCCAATCGTAATCCCAAACGGTAGTTTTTTAAACCCCGGTTTGAGCAATTAGTGTGCACTTGGCGGCAGAAACCACCGTTTAGACTCTCAAGATCCCAGTTTGAGCAATTATTGTGCATTTGGCCAGAAACTGCCGTTCGAGATCGTAATCGGTAGTTAATTTACGAAATCTGCCTGGTGGTTTCTGCTACCATTCACAACCCGAGTTACGATTGGTTAAGTGATCACAAAGCCTAATTATCATTGGCTGATCGATTTAGCCTACGGTTATCGGAGGCATGGACATGCACGGCGTCACTAAATGGCGTAATGGCGTAAATATGTTTTGGGCATCTGTCACAACCCGAGTTACGATTGGTTAATCGATCTCAAAGACTAGTTACCATTGGCTGATCGATTTAGCCTACGGGTATCGGAGGCATGGAAATGCACGGCGTCACTAAATGGCGTAATGGTCGATTATTTGGATAAAGGTGAAAATGCGGTGTAAATGTGGAACATCGGCGTAATTATCGGAGAGAGGTGAATGAACATCCATCCATCTTTTATTTTCTTTATTGATTTAAAGAGATTGACCCAAAACCAATTGCGTATAGTACACGTGATATGTGTCAGCGGCGTAGGAGGGTATTGAAAAGTGGTGCGGCCTTACCGTCGAACGAGCAATGTTAGTGAGAAGGCTAGGGGGGTAGGGGGTGGGGGGGGGGGTGGCACGGTTACACAAAGCACCCAAATACATGTGTACACCCAAATCCACCCAAATATAGTATAAATACATATACCACAAATACCCCCTAGATAGTGTCAGATAGTATTGTAAAGCATATATTGACACAAAACACATCATATAATTGACATAATTGTATGTAGTCAAATAAATCTGTTAAATTGGCCATATGTTCGATTAATGCACATTGAATCACCAATCATATGGGAAATGTAAATATAGTTTAATATATATAAATATGCCACAAATACACCCTCAAACATATCAGTGTATGCTCTCCTTACGTTATCAGAATTTGTATAACCTATTTTATGTATCAGTGTAGACCCTGATCTTTATTATTGTCCGCCCTTTTTTGGATACGTGTATATTTTACTAAAATGCCCCACAAATATGCCACAAATACACCCTCAAACGTAGACTACCAGTGTGAACATCGGCTTACCTCTTCAAAAATTATATGAGCCGCGTCGTGCGAAAATGACGTTATCGAGTAAATGAGGTCGGAAACGTCGCTTCCATTTACGCTTTTGATATAGCTGACGTCGTTGTTGACAACTGGTAATGACGACGATATGAGTGTATTATCGTGTGCTAGTCGGTCTTCCATTAGCGAAACAAACCAATTGTATGTATACCATTTACTATTTTAATTACCATTTTATGTCAAAATATACATGTACGTTCTCGGGGTTGTTATGAAAATAAATGATCAGAAACGAGTAATGTTGAGTAACATGTGAGCTGGTGGTGTCGGTAGCCCAGTTCGCGTATGGACCCGATAAATGTTTTTTTCTTTTTGTATTCGTATACCGTTTACCGAGATATTACATACATGATGTACAGTAGGTATGTGATATTATATGGATAAAATGCTATTTAATGCTAGTTTGAAAGTTCAAAAACGTACATGTATAAATGTTACAGTACATGTTATATAGCGTCTCCCTTGCTTTATACGCGTATCTGTTTCTGATTTAATTTCATGTATGTGTGTCAGATTGCATTTAGTGAATACAAATTCGTATTTGATAAACTCTTGCATGTATCAGTAACGAAGTAATTGTATTACACACAATGTGATAACCACCGTGACTCATCAAAACTGTGAACATATATCATGTGAGAGAGGAAAGGTGCCCGCCCGCCCAGTCTCTAAACATTTTGAGGAACCATTTTATATTAGTTCAAACACGGCTTATGCTAATTACGTTCAGTTCTCTATTGCTTCACATGTTCGCATATACGTGGTAATTGTATGTTATAGGCTACATATGTATCATACATGGCGCAAAACAAAATACGATTACTTTATCCTGAGGTAATTAATGTGACGTCATAAAAAAGTTGAGACGTCGTCACAATAATGAGCGACGTGACGTTCAAATCGAATTCATTGTATGTGCTAAACGTTTACTAAGTCAGCCGAATCAAATCGGAATTGCATAAAACAAATATCAAATGTTCAGAAATGAGCTCTGCATCGGAAAACGTCAAAAAGTAAAAATGCCAAAATTTGGCCATAAGGTATTCCCACGAAGCGGCTCATATAATATATCCGGATGTATCTGTGTAGACCCTGATACATGTCCCCTCCAGCTCATTTGGTACATGATTGTTATATATAATAGTAAATCAGTAAATACAACGTTTGCCATTAACTTTGTCCGGAAATATAGGCAGAAAAATGAGGGTATTAGTAGGTCTGAATATAATAATGATTGTTCTCCATTTAGTCCACGAATTTAACTATGATTTATGCATGTACATAATTATTTCAGTTTATCCGGATATATACTACGCCATTTGGAACGTGGATCTCTGTGATTGATACATGTACATATTAGAATTATATATGACCAGGATGTACACTTTCCAGTATTCGGTCTGTAAATCTAAATAATAGACGTGATCAGTGTAGCTTCTGTACAAATAGCACACTGACTGCTGTAGCCTGATAACGATATGTATGGCTTGTCAGAGGCAAGACGAGTGTTTCATTGATGGAATGGCGAACAGTGCAGCACCGGATCAGATTGCGGATACACAGGCTGATCTGGATCTCCACTGTTCGCAAAACCCATAAGCAAAATGCAGCTTACCAAGGTGGTTTCGCTCAAAATAAACCATTGTCACATAAATTTATTTTTCACTATGCCAACTAAGCTAATCAACATTCGTATCATTTGTTAGATTGGATATTATATATGGGCCGCACTCTGGGAAAACCAGCCTTAATGACAAAATTTTAGATTTTCACTTGTTTACATATTCTGATGCGGACACCTTTCAAAAACAATATTATGGAAAGAAAATGCAATTATGTTTCATAGTTTTTGTTTTATCTCACTTTTTGTAGCACCATGTGAATCACGCACGGAAAAAAACGTGACGTCATCGAGAAAATGACGTTATTGAAACGGCGACGTTTGTACAATGCAACTCAACAGCATACAATACTTTGCTGATAAGTTACACTATTATGTATCTACAAGTGTTAGTATGTATACTATCAAACATTAAGCAGAATAAAACTATGGCATGTACATGTCGTGAACAAAACAAACGCACCACTATCGATTTTAAATCTATAATTTATTATTAGCCGACCTGCGGCTTCGTAATTTGCCACCATCGCCATAATATATTCATAATGATATACATGTATCGTCAGAAAGATGCATTGCACTTATTTCAGAATTTAGGCCAGAATATAATTGACGTCATTTACAGTTAATTGAGACGTCATTTATTGATGCAGACATTACGTCACCAAAGACCAACAAACTAAACGGCATTCCTGGTGTTTGAAATTGTAAATTATATGCACATCGTATCGGTGATTGAAACAAATTCATTTGTTTTCTGTATAAATGAATGACCAGCATTTGGATATGCCTATGGCTGCACATAACAATGATTTTGAACAGCGCCCGATGGGGTCTAGAGGGTAGTCGGACACCCCCGGGGATTTTTAAACAAATTAAAAATCGACTATCCATTCCTGACTCTCGAAATTATATTTACATCTCAGCAAGCGGGAGGAACGTTTTCCTGTGTAGCCAATATGACTGACGGACGGGCTAATGTACATGTACCCCGTAATAGCAGGTAGCAGGTCTACGGTGAAATGCTGCGCTGACCCCCAATCCCTCGGCTGCCCACCGCCGCCACTGCCCCCCCCCCCCCCCAACTCCTACACACCGAGGGAAGATATTG
This sequence comes from Conchocele bisecta, assembly GCA_029237695.1. NCBI lineage: Eukaryota > Metazoa > Mollusca > Bivalvia > Lucinida > Thyasiridae > Conchocele > Conchocele bisecta. Next base: position 46,649,289 of record CM055277.1, read on the forward strand.
TTCGGCGTGTCCTCTCAAACAGTTATTGTGCGGGATACCCGTCACGACCATGTCTATGGATTTATGTCGGTACTGATTTCTTTTTGTAAGTTTTCTTCAAATTTATGTTCGCATTTATCAACCGTACTATGCAGATTCCTTCATATATTTGTTATTTTCGTGACTGATGTCCGCGCGACAGCATACGTATTTATTTAGAAAATGGAATGCATAGTTGTTAAACTCGAAAGTGACCAACAGAACATTCAGAGCAAAAGTATGCATTACTATGTATTTTTATATTTGTGTAGGTTTGAATTTTTGATAATGGGTTTACCATTTGAAAAAATAATATTTTCATAAACATGCAATATGTATACTGACATCAATTTCGGGAAAATGTGGAGATGTAAGGGAGGAAAAGGACTCGGAAAAGAGGGCGCGAAACGCCACAGGAAACTGTTTCGTGATAACATCAAGGGTATCACAAAGCCAGCTATCCGCCGTGTTGGCTCGCCGAGGTGTGTGAAGCGAATCTCTGGCCTGATCTACGAATAGACCCGTCAGATGTCCTCAAGGTTTTCCTCGAGAATGAGAGAGAACTTCCGGTATAATGGCGGGCTAGTCAGAAAAAATATGCGAGAGTGAAAAAATTCGAAAAACCCGGTGAAAGATATTGTATAAGTACCAGGTAATGCCAGAAGCAACAAGAAACAGCAACATTATGTTAAAGTGCATCTCGATTTGAAAATAGTGATGTGTTGACTTTCAAAAACGGATAATATCTTGAACCCGGTATAGCGGTATAAAAGAAAAGGCGCGAAAACCAACAAAGACCTCAGGTGATTATCTTGTTTTCTCGAACGTATCAACATCAACCGCTATTATGGCGAGCAGTAAGCTACCGACATCAACATCCACCGCATCGCCTGGGCCCAGTAAAAGTACGAAAAGACAAACTTGATGAAACGCTCAGTCCAGAGAGTTTGAATGCCGCATCACCCCACCCACTTCGTCACAAGGGCTCCCTCCCAAACCTGCATAAGGCGTCTTTAATTGCATCAGAGTCCACTAATGTGTTTGTACGTGGCAAGGACTATGACCTAGTGGAAGTGATTAAAACAGCTTTAGTTTGCCCACAAGTCGTACAGGCAATAACAACGGCGATACTCCCATCCATTAATGCATCTGTAACATCTGCGATACAAGCAACTATGAAACCACTACATGACGAAATAAAGGCATTACATGTAACCATTTCTGATCAAAAACAAGAGCTGATATCTCTTCATGATAAAAACAATGAGTTGAAACAAAACCTGAATAAGGCAAACTGCAGAATAGGCGACCTAGAAGTAGCCCATGATGAGCTGGACCAATATGGCAGGCGCTCCATACTACGTTTTCACAAAGTGCCCTTAGAACAATCGCAGATAAAAAACACTGATCAGGTCATCCTAAAACTGTGCAACGAAATGTTAGGAGTTACCCCACCCCTCATCCAATCAGACATCGACAGATCCCACCTAATTGGAAAGATCGACAACGGCACAGCTCAAATTATCTGCAAATTTTCCACACTTGGAATACGAAGTTCAGGATTTACCAACAGAAGAAAAATCTAAAAAAACATAAATCCCCGCAGTTTAATGTATTCATAACAGAAGACCTGACGATCAAGCGTAGACATATCGTATACTACCTGAATAAGGCCCGGCTAAATAAAAAAATCTTCTCCTTCTGGACGATGTACGGGCGAATCTATTACAAACAGAGTGAAACTGGCATCAAAATTCAGGTGAAAGACATTGACCAGATTACGGCACTGATGCCAGACCCCACCGCCGCCATGACGGCCAATCCATGGAACACCGGCAGCTAAAACTGTGATGTCATAAACATTGACATGTTTACGTGCATGTACGCTTATCTGATGAGAGACGCCATGTTTACCTGAAGATTGTGATGTAATTCGAGGGACCATCGGCATATTCTTATTTTAATTCTCTTTTGGTTATACTTATTTAATTATTATTTTTTTTTTTTTATTATTTTTTTTTTTAAACTGCCAAAGTCTCAAATACTAGTATCAAATTGAGTGTAAAATGAGGTCGAGGTCCGTCGGACGACAACACCTTCTCTCAGGTAAGTTTAAGTCTATACTGTTACATAATCACAATATAAATAACTTGGAGCTGATGTATTTTGGAGAAGCCCGATGTTGTTTTTCATGACCAACACATGTATTTAACACGTGATCCATAGGTCTCCCCGAAAATCCACCATCACCATTATCAATTACTCACCCGTGCATCAATTCCATACTGTTTACCCCATCTGACACTATAGTACATAACATTAATTCTCCCAAATACTCGTGTACTACGTCCAAATTACAAACACTGTCTCGTGAATTACACTAATCCAACATTTTAGTTTTAAAATGTACACTGTATTACAGCGATTTAGTGGACTGTTTACACATTTATGTCACCAACTCTCATAAGTAAAGTCCCTCCCTTGACACACAGACGTGTACAAGTTTTTATTAGCACGAGAAAAAATTGTTACCGTGCACACAGCGAATCTAATACATGTTCATATTATACGTGTACAATCACAAAATACGCAAATGCATGCTAATGTTGTAATACCACCGATTCACGAACTGTTATTTCGATATTGTTGTCTGCTGTTCATAAATACTTTATATTGTATGAGAAGATCATTCATGTAACTGCTTCACACCAGACCAACCAGCATAGTACGGTAAGAGTATACCGGTTGACCATTTTGTTTGGTAGCCAATTCATACCATACATGTATGTTACACATAGTATAGCCACTGATGATTATCTGGAACTTGTAGCTTGACTGGTCTTTGCAAACCCGATCTTGCCAAATAGCATAGCCTCTCGTATGAACATAAATATCATGTGTGTATGTTCCATTATTCACACGTAAAATACAGGTAAATTATAGGTAAGTGTTATGTCTAAACAATGAATTGCGTGACCGTTGTGAAAATAGTTTACCCCTACAAAGCGGGAAAGAAATTTGTCGTCTGCTTGTTTTCATTTTCGTCACACTTATAACCGAGGGGTGGCGCGCGGGAATCGCCTCCAATGGGGACGATTCTCGAGCACAGCCAACTTATGTTTGTCGAAATGTACGGCAGACGACAAAATTTAATCCAGCGCAGTGAGGGTCACGTACAGATCGCGCTGACCAATCCAGTCACCAATGACCTGTTCAGTAATAGCAGTTGTGTGCTTTATTATCCAAGCATATTAGCTTGGATATAGTCCTTATACGGTTTTTGAGACCTCACATGATTTATGCAAATGAGTAATTGTCGACCAACGAACGTACTTCATGCTTCATGATTCTAGCTACGCCACGTGAGAGAGTTCCAAAGCGAGCGGTGCATTATGAACGTGTCACTCACATTTTGGCCAGCTACATTTTTTTTCAGCTACAGTTATATTTTTAAAAACAGTTTGTGATTTTATAAAATATTAACTGTCGTGTTTCATAATAAATATTTTGTTAGGAAGGATATATTTTTAGCGCAATGATCGACCGCTCCACATGTAATTTATACGTAGTTATACGCCATGAAAAATAGTTCTGATAGTGAGCTAACATTATATTGTGTAGTGTAATACATGTGTTGTTAATTTTTCTGTACGACATTTATATTACAAAATGTTTATCTGATTTAATATAATATAACTGACATGTATTAATTTGAGTGTATTATTTTTCACGCGCACTGATACAATTAACCTCGTGTCTCATGAAAAGTAGTTTCCGCCATTTTATGCCGACAAATTACAGAATCGTTTACATAGTCATAGGTCAATGGCTCGATAAAATCCAACATTGGACAGCGAAATGATGATGATTTAAAACAGAAACATTGTTTTTTGACAGTTACATACCGCATGCTTTAAATAATCATCTTGAGCCATCGATATTATTAATCAGTGTCCATTTTACTTAAAACATCAACTAATCTATAATGACGATTACACAGAAAATGCAGTACGATACACTTCACAAAGGAAACATTGTCTTAGAGTTTGAATAATTTTAGGTTCCGCCGAACGAACGAGTACGCCGAAATATATTTCTGTACAAATCCAAAAACCTATTTATTATATACCCGTTCAACAAAACATACATCCTAATCATTAAATAATCCGATAGTGTGATGAAATGCGACTCTCTATTATTTTTGTTCAACAATCCGAGCGCCTGTGATGGCTTCAGTTTATGCATTGACAAGGTCATTTCGCGCACCTGAATCGATACAATAATCAGGGGTTAAAATTTCACTCGCCCAGCTCGCCATGGCGAGTGCTTTTTGTGGCGGTCGAGTACTTTCTACAGGCACTCGCCCAGTTTGGCGAGTGAAAGATTAGGTCAGGATTTTTTTTTTGGAAGAAATTGCCAATTAATTCCATCGATAACGGCCAACAAATGGTATTGATTCAGCGACCATTTGTTGTTTACAGTTTACGTCAATTTGCGGGAAGTAAGATTCAAGCAGTGTCTATGTACACGGTTACGGGTAGAAATCTCTAGCGATTTTGAACACGGTCCATATCGGGCAAGTTTAATTCACAGATTATTTGTCGGCTTTACGCGGCCGGGCTAACAAATAATAGGACTGCGAGTATAGACTAGTGTATACGCACATATATCGTCTCGTATACAGTTGGGTTAACGCGCATTTCAGACGCCGAACATAACGGCTTGGGACGAAACGGTCGGCGCCGGGTCCGAAACCATTGAATTTAGTAATTAAAGGCAGCACGCGCGCATGCAAACATAGCCACTATAAATTAAACTAAATCTATGTCACTCAACGCTTATAGAAAAATAAGAAGTGTGCAAGCCTCTGAGCAAATTCGCTGCTATTTGTTTGTTTATGTTCATTTAATACTTAAAATATAAATAACATAATAGTGAATATGTCTCATACGTTTTGGTAATGATCATATGTGAAAGCTTTTTTTTTATAAATACAATACAATACATTTTATTCACTCTAAGTCACATACGTGACGCACGAGGTATACAATAGATTACATAATACAACGATGGGTAAAAATACAAAATGCATATGTATCAGCTCACTAGTCATTATAACCATAAAGCATTTCTTATAAAAATAGCTAAATTTCTTAATTGCTTTCCAGATTTTTTCATAAGATGCAACATTACAAAAACTGGAAATAGCAATTTATTTTTTTAAAAAAATGGGCGAGTAACTTTTTGACCTGGGCAAGTACTTTTTTTTTTATTTTCTACCTACCTTGGTTCAACCTTGGTTGAAGGCCGTTTCCTGTAAGCTAGGCTTGTACTGGCCTATTTTAGCGACGTCAAATTGGATAATTGTCTTTGAAACTGGGGGGAGAGCGCAACTAAATCATGGTTAAAATGTCTGTACAATATTTTCACGTGTTGAATTTGCTGGGTCTCTTCTTCCAGACGGAGTTGAGTGAACTTTTGAAACTATTTAGTGTGTTCGAATTTACACAATCACTAGGGAGTGCATTCCAGTCTGTGACGACTCTTTGAGAGAATACTTTTTGTCGCAACTGCGAAGGATTTCAGGACTTTCAGTCCTTTGATATTAAATTGGTTTATACATATACTATACAAACTGATGTCTGGTTTATGAGGGTACAATTACTGCGCTGTTATTGATTGTTATACATGTGTACATCCTTTTTTCTTTTAACTTATACAACCGATCAAATCACAAACTAAATTTCAGACTAGATCATTTAGGAAAATTTGTTGTTTATTTTCAGAATGCGAAATTTACTTGCAGGCGTGCAGATCCTGATGAGACGGCTCATCGGAACCGACTCATCTGGATCCACACTGTTTACCTTTATACCGCTTTACATGTATTTCGGATTGAAGATGAATATACTGCATTTCTATTTTTATTGAATATTGTGGCGCGACATAGTCCCATTGGCTGGTTTAAAAGAATCTACATTCGCTCAGATATATAAATTAATTATTGTTTTGTCCAACAAGGGAGCAGAGTTTGAAATTTAAACTACTGTCTGGGTCTCTCGCCAACTTTCGATTTCGCCAACAGTGTGAGAGCAACAAACAGTTAGCATTTCATGGTGACCATAACCTGTATGATCTCTTCCATGTGTATTTGGAGGTGGTCGTTTTACCAGGTTAGTGCACGAGCCAGTGGGACAATGTAGTGTCATTTCGCCGTTGTCATTGTCATATTGTTACTACATGTTTTTGTTCTATGTGTTCTTGTTTGACCCCCATGTTTTCAACCGCTCATATTCCGAGCCACCAGCTATCATGTATGTATCTCCAAAGTGTCGCCTTCGCATAAAAAAGTAACACTATTCCCAAATGGCCTATGATATCGTACAATGGAGGGCGGCAGTTGGAAACTTTTATAATCGAACGCAGGGACTCCCAAAAACGTGCATATTTCAGATGACGCCTATGACAGGCGTGGTTACAAAAATTAAACATTTAACACAATACCTTTTAAACTTAATTTACAGTATTGCTATAACAATCTACACTATCGCAATCTTGATTCAATCATGCATTTCATGTTTGATATTACTTAATATTGTCGTGAGCTATCTATACCGATCAGAAAATAATATGCAGCCAAATAACAGTGGATCTTCATACTTTCATAACAGTCATATTCTACTAACTATAGACTATTATTTGTTTCTAATCAAACTAAGTTTATTATCAGGAGATATTGAAACGAATCCTGGCCCAAACGGTAACGATGAGTCGTGTCTATCAATTATGCATCAAAACATTAGAAGTATTAGACATAAATTAGATTACATTAAAGAAAATATTAAGGATTTCGATATTTTATGTTTCACAGAATCTCATTTAACTGAAACGATTGAGTCGACGACATTGTCGCTTGAAGGATTTAACACACTATTTAGAAAAGACAATTCAGCACACTCTGGCGGTTTACTTATATATATTACATGTTCTGTTGTGTCTAGAAGATTAACTGACCTTGAGACAATATTACCAGAATCGATATGGATTAATATTACTGATAAAAACAGAGAAATCCTTCTGTGCAATGTTTACCGCCCACCACATCTTGCGAACGAATTTTGGAATAAGATTAAACATTTGCATCGAAAGGGCATCCGAAGTATCAAAACACATAATATTAGTAGGAGATATAAATGAATGATCAATTAAGTACTACCAGCAATAAATTTAAAAATGTAACCATGCTAAACAACATGACTAATGTTATATAAAGAACCCACACGAGTAACCGAACACACACAAACACTAATAGATCCTATAGCAGTTACTACAGAAATATCCGTATATGATTCGGGAATATTAAAAACACCACAAGATATTAGTGATCACTATGGTACATATGTCTATATATCGTGTAACATGCCGGCAGTAGCCCCCTTCAAAATAAAAGTTTGGAACTACAATCGCGGCGACTATATTCTTCTAAATTTCTTGATGCAAACAACTGACTGGTCATTCATTAATAATGGTAATCTAAACACAGCGTGCGAAGCATTTCATGACAAGCTTATAGAGATTATTAATGTATGTATCATGGTATAACTCATTTATTCGAAAAAAATCACGCCAGCGTGATCGCCAGAAAAACATAGCGATACGAACAAAACAGGAAACTGATTGGAATGTATATAAAAAAACTACGTAAAAAAGTCAACAATATGAAAAAATATGCTAAGCAAATATTTGTTGACAACTTGGAATTTACAATGCAAGACCTCAACACTACTGATCCCCGGCAATACTGGAAAATTATTAAAATGCTAGTTAAAGAAAATGCAACTAACTGTGAAACAATCCCCCCCCCCCCCTTTACGTAAAACCGACAGCACATACACATATACTGACACGGACAAGGCAGAGGCACTAACTAACTATTTTGTTTCAATATCAACAGTAGATGATTCCCACGAAACGCTACCAGATTATACTCCACGTACACAGGCTAAAATAGATTCTATACATGTAAAGGAGCACGATATTACGACTATTTCATTGAAATTAAATGTACATAAAGCATCGGGACCGGATGAAATCAGCCACATGATGCTCAAAGAAACTGCTATAACTATATGTAGGCCTTTGTGCATGTTGTTTAATAGATCTTTACGAGAAGGTGACTATCCATCAAAATGGAAAAATGCTAATGTCATGCCACTGTTCAAAAAAGGAGACCGTGACCAATCTTCAAATTATAGACCTATATCTTTGATTAGTTGTATAGGCAAAGTTTTGGAACGCGTTGTTTTCAAACACGTGTATAACCACCTTCACTTAAACAATCTTATTTATCAAAAACAATCCAGATTCATTCCAGGTCATTCCACAGTATGTCAATTAATAGACATATATAATCAGATATGCAAAGCTATCGATGAACGAAAACATACGTGTATAGTATTTTGTGACATTTCTAAAGCATTCGATAGGGTATGGTATCTTGGACTCTTATTCAAGCTAAAACAAAATGGTATCGAAGGTCCTCTTCATAACTGGTTTAGGCACTATTTAGCAAACAGATCACAAAAGGTTTTTGTAGGCACTTCTTATTCTGAAAGTCAACTGATAACTGCAGGTGTTCCCCAAGGCTCGGTTCTTGGTCCTCTGCTGTTTCTTATATACGTAAAATGATATTGCGGACAAACTAATCAGTACAACACGACTTTTTGCTGATGACTCATCTTTAGCTGTCTCATCATCAGACATGAACACCATAGAACGCAACATAAATCATGACCTAAATGAATTAGCAGCATGGGCGAAACAGTGGCTTGTAACATTTAATCCATCTAAAACTGATGCTATGATTTGTTCATTAGCTAAATATACAGAGCCATCTCTTTCATCATGATATCCAACTTCATTTTGTTCAACATCACAAACATTTGGGCCTAACACTCAGTCACGATGGTACCTGGCATGAACATATTTCAAATATAATTAAGTCTGCGTCGAAGGTATTAGGTTCTATGAAAATGATCAAATTTAAAATAAACAGAAAAACTCTAAATCAAATATATATATCGTCCATGAGACCGGTTCTCGAATATGCATCAATTGTATGGGATAGTTGCACAAACTATGAACGCGAATCCCTCAAAAAACTTCAATACGAAGCAGCACGAACAGTAACAGGAATAACCCGTCATCATCAATAAACACTCTCAAAGAAATTGGATGGGTATCTCTTTCAGACCGACGACAAATTCAGAAACTAATAATAATATATAAAGAAAAGGAAAGGTATACTACCCACTTATTTACACCAACTTTTTCCACAACTGGTCGGAGAAAATAATACATACGGACTACGTAATATGAACAATTTTGTTACATTAGCTCGACGGATCGAACTTTATTCTAAATCTTTTATACCGTCACCTGTGGCATCTTGGAATGAACTAAATAATGAAATAAAAAATTCCGAATCGATTGCCGTTTTTAAAAATAAATTAAAACAACTATTCAGACCTCCACTAGTTCCAGAACATTTTCTTATCGGCGATAGAACTTTATCCATTTACCACTGCCGTATAAGAAACCAATGCAGCAACCTTAATGCAGATCTATATAACAATCACTTGAGAGAATCTCCTTTATGTCAATGTTCTGCCGAAGACGAAGACGCTGAACATTTTCTTTTCAAATGTCAATTATATCATCAGCAACGAATCGACCTCCTTGAAGCAACCCGTCAGTACCATCCATTATCGGTGCAAACCCTACTATTTGGTAAAGAATCGCTAACTGTTGAAGATAATTCATGCATATTTAAAGAAGTCCAAAATTACATTAAAACTTACGCGTCGATTTGACAACTAACTAACATATATACAATAACATTATTTGTTTATATAATTATGATGTTAAATAAAACAACTAATACATTACTTTAACGTATACTACGTTCCTGCATTAAGCTGTTTATTACAAAAGGTTACCTGTGTCCTTGCTCGCGAGTATTCCTGTGTGTGCTCCGCGGTCCGTGCTCGAGTCGTGGCGCTTTTAGTGGTAATGACCGAGCATGCTCGGTCACGACCAGTATAGATGGCTGATTTCGGGTGTCGGTTGTATAAGCATGTTCGGGGGTCTCTCGATCAAGGCCATTTAGCTTGGAAGGTGAGTGCCCAGCCAGCATTACCATATCGGCCCGACGTCGGCTGAAAGTCGTATATCGGCCGCTGTTGCCGACGTCGGGCTGACGTCAGGCCGATATCAGACGTGTACATTCTAAACAGTCAATAGATAATAATCGAAATAAATTATACATAACATATTGATATGGTTATGCAATAAAGTTGTGTACAAGTATTGTTTTAGTGTTTAATTAAGTTTGGTAATTTGATCGGTTACCATATCGGTCCGCCGTCGGCCCGACATGGTAAGGGAATTACAAAGGGAATTAACACTATGGGCACTAGCCATTAAAGAGTTACATGTATTCTTAGCATCTTTAGATCTGCTTTTTCAAAAAAAGTTTAAAAATGAATATGCAACCCGCAAAAAAATAAATATAAGTGTTCAATAAGTATTGTTAATTAACAAACAATATAAAATAGTAATTTAAATGTTTCTTTTGTATTTTACACCATAAGATAAAGGCGAAATATTTTCTGCAGAACGTTTTGGCGCAATTATCAACAAGGGCCTCAAAAGTTGCTGAAAGGTTCAACAAAATGATTGATTGGCATTGTCATCTATGTACATGCACATGTATATATTTTTATGTATATGCACATATGTATTTACACATGCATATAACAATGCTATATTCGGTTTAACTTGCAATCTGTATGTGATGGTGGATGCGTACTGCCTGCACGCTGTAGTGTCATGGGTTTTCGTGTTTGGTGGAATTTTCAATTCTAAATACAATATGGCAACTGACTCTTATTGGGTATCGTACAGGAAAATTAAAGATAATGTTGCGAATCACTTAGATGTTAATGTTATCTGTAGAAGCAATGGTCTTGATTCTTCGGTAAACTTAATTTCTTCTGGTGATGTAGAAAATGCAGGCGTTAGAAATTTTCGCAGTGACTGTGTCAAATCATCAGTATATTGACTTTATGGCCGAAGAAGCGACCGTTTCTGCAGAATTAAGCAACACCGACGCTGAAATATATGAGGAAACCGAACGTGTTGACCTATTTGCAGAACAAACCAATGTGGAAGACTTTGAATTGATGGAAGATGATAAATTTGGCACGGAATGTTGCAGGACATATTTATATATACAACGACATCGGTCCGATATAGTTTACCGCTTTTATGCCGCTATAAAATACGATGTTGGCCCGATGTCGGACCGATGTTGGACCGATGTGTGACCCGATGTCGGGCCGATAGCGCACCGCTTTGCAAGAATGACATCGGGCCGATGTCATTGTACGACGTTGGCCCGATGTCGTGTGCGTTGTCGGCCCAACATCGGGCCGATATCAAATACTGGCTGGGTGGTGAATTGATTGGGTGCAACAATGTTACACTGAACAATTATGTTTGATAGTTTCGTCTAATATTGATTAGATCATGAGCATGTCGATATTACTATTTAAGAATTTAAGAAATTTCAATATCTTGATTGATATGCTCATGTGAAAATTAGTATAATTATACTTGCTCTATAGAGAATGTGAAACACAAACAAAATACTTATATTCACCCCGTTATACCTCTTTAGATATATTCAATAAGCAATTGGGACGGGCTGTAACTAATGTTGCAAAAACTTGTAGCCCAACCCGTTTGCTCTTTTTGTAAAATTGTATGTATTAACTGTTATTTTTATATACCATGTCAAATTAGAGCAATAAAATATGTTTAAACTAAACTCGAGAATGTAATCCGCAGTCACTAATTACACCGAGCACGCCAAGAGGAAGACTGTAACCGCCCTATAAAGACACTAAATTTGTCCCGATCACAAAATAGATTTCGTTGGAATGCGGCTCCACACACCCTGCGACATTTGTTCGAAGCGGCTCGTTTGAAATTAGACCCGTTTAATCTGCAAATCTGGAATGTGTGTGTATTTGCTTTATAATATTATTTACACGCCTCCGACTAGAACGGCCCTTTGCATAAAAAACAAAGCACACAGATGTACACTGTTTAGTACAATGTACATGTAGTAAGTAAATTAACAACGATCTGAAAAAGTTGGACTTCGTAAATGTCATGTAAATGTTGGAGACCTGTGCATCTGTGCAGTCTGATCAGTGTCTGCAATGATTGCAAATACACTAGTAAAATTGCTATACATTCATATAACCATATTTACAAGTGGTCATTTTAAAGAATATTTACATTGTTATCAAACGGCAATCGTACGGCTGATTCAATGTGACATTTTGTTAAGGTACATGTAAGTGGTAGGAGATACATATACAAATCAGTAGGATACGTTTGTTTTATTTGAGTATTCCGGTTTCAACCTAAAATAAGAAACATACAGACGCCTCCGTCTACATCGACTGCAATTGTTCCCGCGTTTGTTTGTAATTGTTGTATAATTAATATAGCTAAATAATTAATTGAATTAACTTGAATTTCAAGTTAGCGTTCCTAAAAATTACTTATTTTTGCTGGCCAACAAAATTGCATTGGAATAGAGCTGAATCAATTAAATTAACTTCAATTTCAAGTTAGCATTCCTAAAAATTACTTACTTTTGCTGACGGCCAAAACATTTAACTTGCGAAATCTCATATCATACCGACTGATCATAAATAAATATGAAGACACCTGAATTTATACCATAATTTATTGATCAGAAGTAACTTGAAGTTCAAGTTACCATTAATAAATATTGCTTATTTTTCCTGACCACCAAAATATTTAGCTTGCGATATCTCATATCATACCGACCGAGCATAATTCAATGTGTAGACACCTGAAATTATAGCATAATTAATTGAAATAACTTGAAGTTCAAGTTAGCATTCCTAAAAATTACTTATGTTTCCTGGCCGCCAACAAATTTAACTTGCGATATATGGCAGATCATACCGACCGGGCATAAATTTGAATACAGCTGAATTTATAGCATAATTAATAAAATTAACTTGAATTTCAAGTTAGCAGCCCCAAAAATTACTTATTTTTACTGACCGCCAAAACATTTAGCTTGCGAAATCTCATATCATACCGACTGAGCATAACTAAATTTGAATACAGCTGAATAATTGATCGAAATAACTTTAATTTCAAATTAGCATTCCTAAAAATTACTTATTTTTGCTGAACCTCGAACAAATTTAACTTGACTTGCGATATCTCATATCATACCGACCGAGGATCATTCAATGTGTATACACCTGAAATTATAGCATAATTAATTGAATTAACTTGAAGTTCAAGTTAGCATTCCTAAAAATTATTTATTTTTCCAAATCGCCAAAAAATTTAACTTGCGATATCGCATATCATACCGACATAGCATAAATAAATTTGAATACACCTGAATGTATAGCATAATTAATTCAATTAACTTGAATTTCAAATTAGCATTCCTAAAAATTAATTGTTTTTGCTGACCAACAAAATATTTACTGACTTCAACTTGCGAAATCTTATGTCATACCGACCGAGCATAATTAAATTGGAATACAGCTGCATAATAATTGAATTAACTTGAATTTCAATTTAGCATTCTTAAAAATTACTTATTTTTGCTGACCGCCAAAAAATTTAACATGCGATATCACATATCCTACCGACCGTGCATAATTAAATCGGAATACAGATGAATAATTAATTAAATTTACTTGAATTTCAAGTTAGCATTCCTAAAAATTACTTTTTTTCCTGACCACCAAAAAATTTAACTTGCGGAATCTCATAGCATACCAACCGAGCATAATTAAATTGGAATACACCTGAATTTATAGCATAATTAATTGAATTAACTTGAATTTCAAGTTAGCAGTCCCAAAAATTACTTAATTTTGCTGACCGCCACGAAATGTAACTCGCAAAATCTCGATCATTACATACTGACCGAGTATATAAATTTTAATACAGCTTATTAATTAATTGAATTGACTTGAATTTCAAGTTAGCATTCCCAAAAATTATTTATTTTTGCTGACCGCCAAAAAATTTAACTTGAATTTGCGAATCTCATATCATACCGACCGATCATAAATAAATTTCAATACACCTGAATTCATAGCATAATTAATTGAAGTAATTTGAAGTTCAATTTAGCATTCCTAAAAATGACGTATTTTTGCTGACCGCGAAACAATTTAACTTGCGATATCTAATATAATAACGACCGAACATAATTAAATTTGAATACAGCTGAATTTATAGCATAATTAATTGAATTGACTTGAATTTCAAGTTAGCATTCCTAAAAATTACTTATTTTTGCGGACTGCCAAAAAATTTAACTTGCAAAATCTCATATCATGCCGACCGAGCATAATTAAATTACATAATTGAATACAGCTGAATTTATAGCATAAGTAATTGAAGTAACTTGAATTTCAAGTTAGCATTCCTAAAAATGACTTATTTTTGCCGACAGCCAAAAAATTGAACTTGCGAAATCTCATATCGTAACGACCGAGTATAGTTAAATTTGAATACACCTGAATTTATAGCATAATTAATGGAATTAGCTTTAATTTCAAATTAGCATTTCTAACCATGCTAACCATTACTCATATTTTGGCTGACATCCAAAAAAATAAATTTAACTCAGGCTTGCAGAATCTCATATCATACCGACCGAGCATAATTAAATTGGAATACAGCTGAATTTGAATTCATATCATAATTAATTGAATTAACTTGAATTTCAAGTTAGCAGTCCCAAAAATTACTTAATTTTGCTGACCGCCAAAAAATGGAACTCGCAAAATCTCATTACATACCGACCGGGCATAATTAAATTTGAATACAGCTGATTAATGAATTCATTTACAGTAACTTGAATTTCAAGTTAGTATTCCCAAAAATTTTTGGTGACCGCCAAAAATGTTCATTGTTAACTCAGTTGCAAAATCTGACCGAGCATAATTAAATTTGAACACATTAATTTTGAGTTTTTTGACTAGCCGAATATCGCATTCATAAAAAATGTATTCAACAACTGAATTTCATTAGTCGAAGACACTAGTTATGCATCAATTTCATTTCTATTGGCTAAATATTCATAAAAAATTAATTATTTACTATGCCGGCCGACAACTATTTCATTTGTGAAGTCTCAAATCTTACAAACCAAGCATAATTTTTGCAAAATATCGCATTCATAAAAATTAATTATTTATGTCGGACGACAAAATATTCTATTTTTAAGTCTCAAATCTTACAAACCGAGTATAATTTTAATGATCTTCTTCTGGTTTGTTGCAGAGAGTAATTAAGCATCTATTTAATTTATATTGGCAATTACTGCTGAATTTACATAAACAAAATAAATTTTGCTCACCATCAAAAAATGTAACTTGTGAAGCCTCATAGCATATCGATAGAGCATAATAATTTAATTATCTTATTCAGCTTGTTGAAAACTCTTATTACAAACCGAGCATAATTTTTGCAAAATATCGCTATAAATATTATTTATTTATGTCAGCAAAAAATATTTAATTTACTCCAAGTAGAATCCCCACTGAATCCAGACTGATTAGGGACTACACTGATGTACATATTGTTATGCTCAGGCTTTTGGAGTGTGTCTGTACAGGACTGAGGGGGTGATTTGTTCTTGTAATGACTGGGGTTAAAATACAACAGTGGGCTGTTCAACAGTTGTACAATCTCACTGTATTTTAAATAATATCAGGGTTTGCCTTGAGGGTACAACTGGGGGCTCAATTAACAATAATTCCAGCTGTACTTAATATTCAAATGGTTTCGTTAAACAATTGGCAGTTTCCGAGGAAGTGTCAGAGATAGAGTAACAGCGTGACTGGTCTTAGAAGTTTTAGAACTGACTGAGCTCCAGAGCAGAAAAACGGAGGTCTTTTATAGTAACCTGCAATGTCAACCACAATATGGGGTGATCTCATCCGTAAATCTGGGCGAGGGTTAACTCGCCCAAAACTTGGGGTGATTCACCCCAGATCCTGTGTGACAGATATGACATGAAGACACTGACACTTGCTTGGTTACCGTCAAGACTCAGATAAAGTAGGGAAATACTCAATAAAGTTGAACAAAAACTGGTCATAAATGTATAAGTTACTTATTATGGTTGGACCAGTAAATAAATACCAATTAGTTAAAAGCTAAGTTTAACAGGTAGAACGCAATGCAACTGCTTATTTACGTTACTAGGCACTTTTACCCACAATGCAACAGTCTGGTCCAAAATGAAGTAAACAGAGAGGCTGACTTCCTGAAGACCTGTGTTAAACAACTGGCACAGTATGAACGATACAGTGCATAACAGACAAGTTATACTATGCATCTTAGCATTTTAAGCATGAAAATAATTAGATCAAAGTGCAGTGATATGGCATTCTACCAAATGGAGTTAACAGGAGTATTCCAATGGAATGTTTCACCCACGAAAACACATATGTCACTACTGCCGTACTGGTAAGTCTGTCTTTAGACGTGAGACTATTGTTATCTATTTGCCCTGGGCATTACAATACCCCTGTCAATGGCACAACTCCGACTGCCATATACTATAATTATGGAAATGGATAACTTAAGAACAAAAAGTTACTTGTGCATAAACGTTAAACGGCAAACAGTTCAATTCTTCTTTGTAACAACGCTCTTTAATCGGTTCTCCTTCCCCTTCCCTCTGCTCTAGGTCATTACCGGCCTGACCACGTCTTCCCTGCTCTGGTTCATGGACATCACCGACTCATGTGTTGCAACTACCCGACCATCTTTTCCAAAGTATCATCTCGCCCCATAATGGCCCTTGTATTTCGGTCAATGGCGTCCACGATATTCGCTGAGGCCTGCTCGATAGCCTTGATGAGGGCCGAGTAAGGCTGGTCATCAGGCTTTGCTTTCTTTCATTTCCCATCATCATTGCCCTCGCGTGTGGGTACTGGTCTCTTAACGGTCTCCCGTTGCGTGGCCCTTGTCTATGTATCCAGACTACCCTTACTTGCACGAGCGGTCCCTAGCCCTTGCGTTTCCTGGTGCAGTGGATCGTGTTCGTCAGAGGCACCCAACAAATTTCTCAGGAAGCTGTCGTTCTCATCGCGAAGCCGTTGCCTCCCTGAACATTGCCAGCGAAGATGTGGCACTGGGCGGTGCGGCTGGCTGCTTTCAGTGTTGGTGGCATTGTCAGGGGTTGAAATATGGCTGAATACATCACCAGCATGCGTACGTCTCCTTGAGTCGGGCTCACCGTCACTGGTCCCATGCTCGACATGTCGAATGATGAGGCACGTGGCAGACCCAGGTGGACCGCTGTACACATTGATACCGCTGGAGGGTTCTGTATTTGTAAGGAAGTGGCAAAGCCGGCTGGATGTGACTCAGAGCAGGATGGCGTAATCCAGTGCATCAAAGGTCTGCAGATTTCCATCCCAGACAGCGTTTGCCACAGCGCTTGCCCTCGATCCTCTGCATGTGGGGGTACCCAGTTTTCTGTTGGCTACTCGTGAAATGTCGAACGGTGCACCCCTCATGGTAGGTGTTGGTGTGTCCTCCGAGTCCCAAGCGCTGTCATCCAGTGGATCTTCATGTGTGATCGATCTCTGTGAGAACTCCCTGGCTGAATCCTCGGCGCTCATGGCTATCATATCTGCGTCCCCGATGGTGGCTGGGTTTGCTGACATCGTTAGATACCCGCTGGTGTCAATCACGCCCAGTTCCTTCGCCAGTCGGACATGCCTCGCATAGTTCGTCACGTGGGCCATCAATGACTTCTGGTCCATCGCATTGAACATGCAGAGGGAACAGGAAAATGGTACCTGGTCTAGTGGAATGTGATACTTCAAGATAACCTCGCCGGTCCACCATGGTCACTCCAACCAACTTGCAACGACGGCAAAGATACGCCCGCCCACACTTGTTCATCGCAGATTGCATGTTCTGAAATTAGACGAGGAGCGTTCTGTGTTGAGATATGTTGCAAGAGTCGTCATAACCGATATTAATCTATTCCATTTAGTTATGATTAAGTATTTGCAATAAATCGCTGTGCATACTTTTATTCATTGCCATACAATTGCTGATGCTGTTGGGCGAATGTTCACTAGATTCCTTAAATCAGGTGAGTCCAGTTAGCCTCCACGTTGTTATTCATAGTACTTATGTTCCATTATGTATATTACTACAATTGTCACGAGATCATGACGATATATTCTTGTTATTCTAAACACCAGTTCATGTACGCAATAATATTACAAGGTAAATTTGAATACATAACATGTCCATTTCAACCATAGACACAATTGTTTATTTACATGTGTTCCCTGATAAATGCACATACAAAATTCATCAGGCTGTATGGAACAATTGTCTTATCGCGCTACATGAAATTTTGCAGGAACAGGAATGTGCAATAAAATTACAACACAACTTTAGTGACACTCGTTTCCTGCTTTAACTGCTCCTCTGATTTTCAGTATCCATTTCGGCAACTTTCTCCCTTCATATGGCTTCAGTTTATTGTGGTGTACTACCCTTTTTCGCACATCTTTATCAAGCTGAATGACGAAATTAAAATCAGAACGCTTGATCTTGATGACAAATGGTCCATTATAGCTTTTCTCCAGCTTCTGGCTCACTCCCACTTTACGTGCTTCATGTAGGCACCATACCGCATCACCTGCTTCGTAGTCATGAAAGGAATGCTTTGTGTCATAGACGCACTCTGTTTGAGATGTCGCCTTGCGATATCATGTGCCTTGTGTATCTTTTCCTTGAGTCCTTGTACGTGGTCTGCATATTCGGGTACTGGTTTATGTACTGCATTCCGATGACCGAATATCAAGTCTGCGGGCATTCTGATGTCTCTACCTATATTGAGGAGGCTTGGAGTGAGCTTGGTGGTTTCACTGGGTGTAGATCTGTAAGCTCCTGCGATACACCCTATATTAACGTCCTATTCATCCTGCTACCCTGTAAGGTATGCCTTCACCATCTTTACCAGCGTTTTGTTAAATCGCTCTGTTTGACCATTTCCTCTAGGGTTCCTTGGACTGGTGCGACTTTTCCTAACTTCAAGCATCTGGCATAGGTTCTTGAAGATTTTACTCTCAAAGGCTGACCCAATATCACTGTGTATGGCTAAAGGTGTGCCCCATCGTGCGACAAATTCATTCATGATCCGTGTTGCCCAGTCTTCCGCCGTCTGATTAGGGAATGGCAACATCTCTACGTACTTGGTAAACAGATCCGTTGTTACCAGGATGTATTTGTGTCCTCTTGGAGTTTCGGGCATAGGTTCAAAGTAGTGTGTCCCATCGGTGCTCGATGTGTTTTCTTCGGCATCTTATCTGCTGCGCAGGTGTCACAGCTTCGGATGTATATATATATATACATCCTTGCGCATGTTGGACCAGTGAAATGATTGGGTAAGCCTCGCTTTAGTACGCTTAACTCCCATGTGTCCTGCCGTCACGGCATCATGAGCATGTTTCAATAAATCGTTTCGGAGTTCTTTTGGGACTAATAGCTGCCAATATTCGTCGCTACCATTTTCCTTCTTCATGTGTTTGTATAATACCCCGTCTGTTAGCACAAGCGTCACCCATGTGACCCAATATTGTCGAGACTATGGACTCTGTCCTAACATTTCTTCACTAGTTGGTTTTCTGCTGTCCTTCATCGCACTCAGGATACTACCAATGTTTGGGTCATTCTCCTATATAGGGGCTATCTCTGATGAACTTCGCCCGCCAATCCAATTTCCCTGACTTTTGGGTATTGGTTGGACACCATCATCGGTTGAGGTTCCTGGTCGCTGATCACGCATTACTGTGACTGCTCTAGTCTGTTGCACTGGCCCCGAATATATAGTTTGTTCTGTGTGTGCCTGCACTTCTTTCACACTTTTTACATGGACCGCATTTTAATGGCTCGCTCATGTCAACGTTGTCACACGTACAATTTTGTGGAGTGGGACATCTCGAGAGAGCATCACAATGACCCTGCTTCTTCCCAGACCGATACTATACCTGAAAGTCATATTAGGCAAGGATCTCCATCCATCTTGCTATCTTCCCACTTGGCTCATTCAAGCTGAACAACCACACCAATGCTTGGTGGTCTATTCTGACAATAAATTTCCTTCCCAGAAGATAATGGCGAAAATATTGCACAAAGAACACAACAGCAATCAGTTCTTGCTCAGTTATGCAGTAGTTCCTCTCTGCTTTGTTCATTTCCTTACTTGCGTACGCAATGACTCTTTCCCTGCCTGTTCGTACTTGTGCCAGTACTGCACCAATCCCTACCCCGAGGCATCCACATCTAGCAGGAATGAGGAGACCCCTCCGTCATTCAATGGATAACCCACGACATGCGGACTAACAAGTGATTGCTTGAGGTTGTCAAATGCCTGTTTTCATTCCTCTGTCCAGCAAAATTCTGCATTCTTCTTTGTAAGATGTAAGATCCACTAAAGGGCATGTCATCTTGGAGAAATCTTGAATACATCTCCTGCAGTAGGAACCTGTGGCCACCAACTGCTTTACATGTTTTGCATTCTGTGGGACTGGCCATTGCATTATTTTTGCAATGTTTGATGGATCGGGTCTTACCCCTTCCTTTGACACTACATGGCCCAGAAATACTACTTCAGTCTGCAAAATCCTTGGTGGCAGCTGCGAAAAGACAAATTCACTTGCTTGGCCCTCCAATCTTGGTAACAACTGGTCCAGTTTATCTTCATCATCCCATTTGTACCTGTTAGCTATTGCCTCAAAACGCGCCGACCAAACAATCCAGTCTTCATTACCAGTGAATGGTGGTATTTTAATTGATTGGTGTGCTCTAATGCCGGAACAATGTTGCCTAGATCGCCCTGTATCATGAGAGTTATTCGAAACCCTTTTCCTATCCAGGGCCCTCTGGTCGCCATACCTCTGATAATCCCCGGATACTTCATGTGAGTTGAAATTCATATTATTATCTTCACTTCGATAGGCATCAGTATAGTAATCATCATTACGATTGCTGAAGTTCCTATTTGCTGTCCATCTTGATAAAATTGCAAATAGACTGGTCATCAAATTGGTGGTGTGCATCCTGTAGCGTAAATGTGCCTCTAGTGACGTCATCAAATTGGTGGTGTGCATCCGGTAGCGGAAATGTGCCTCTGGTGACGTCATCAAATTGGTGGTGTGCACCCTGTTGGCGAAAGTCACCTCGCGACTCATTGCTAAATTGGTGATGTGGACCCTGTTGCCGTAGATTGCATCTGAACTGATCAATAAATTGGTGGTGTGCATCCTGCTGTTGTCTATCACCTTTGGACGCATCACTAAATTGGTGGTGTGCACTCTGTTGCTGACAATTGCATCTGGGGTGATCAACAAATTGATGATGTGCACCCTGCTGTTAGAAATTGTCTCTGATTGATCCATCACTGTTTTGAGGAATATTGTGGACTACAGAGGCTTGGCTGGTCCCGCCATCAGGGCACGGTTGTTTCATGGAATTCAGCTCCAAGACGACATCCTTTAATACCCCTGCACAAGTTGACATCATCACCTCTAGCCCCAATGTAGCTTGGTTATCGCAGTCTTGCTGATTTCCATAGGTTTCATTGACCGATGAATCACCCAATCCAGTAAAGTTGTGAGATTGCCTGGCTTCTGACACGGCACTACCAGTTGCACCCTGACCTCGCTTATCCACACTCATCTCTAAATCTGGGTGGTATACAGATCTACTACTTGCAGCCAAATGGTCTCCGCCCTCAGTGCCGGTATTGAAATAAACTTCACATAGATCGGTTCCATCTAATTCCATCATAATAATATATTATTAACCACGAAAATTTATTTCTTCGGGTTCGGATCACTAGGTATGTAATTTATACAGATCTCACCGCGATGCCACCATAATGTTATGCTGAGGCTTTTGGAGTGTGTCTGTATAGGACTTAAAGGGTGATTTGTTCTTGTAATGACTGGGGTTAAAAGACAACAGTGGGCAGTTCAACAGTTATACAATCTCACTGTATTTTAAACAAGATCAGGGTTTGCCTTGAGGGTTCAACTGGGAGCTCAATTAACAATAATTCCAGCTGTACTTACTATTCAAATGGTTTGGTTAAACAATTGGCAGCTTCCGAGGAAGTGTCAGAGATAGAGTGACAGCGTGGCTGGTTTTATAAGTTTTAGAACTGACTGAGCTCCACAGCAGAAAAACG
Source organism: Conchocele bisecta (assembly GCA_029237695.1). NCBI lineage: Eukaryota > Metazoa > Mollusca > Bivalvia > Lucinida > Thyasiridae > Conchocele > Conchocele bisecta. The sequence goes on from CM055277.1 coordinate 46,671,679, forward strand.
GAGGTCTTTTATAGTAACCTGCAATATCAACCACAATATGGGGTGGTCTCATCCGTAAATCTGGGCGAGGGTTAACGTGCCCAAAACTTGGGGTGATTCACCCCAGATTCTATGTGACAGATATGACGTCAAGACAATGACACTTGCTTGGTTACCGTCAAGACTCAGATAAGGTAGGGAAATACTCCATAAAGTTGAATGAAATACACCCAAATCATCTTTGGACAACAAAAACTAGTCATAAATCTGTAAGTTACTTACTATGGTTGGACCAGTAGATACATACTAATTAGTTAAACGCTAAGTTTAACAGGTAGAATGCAATGTAACTGCTTATTTACGTTACTAGGCACTTTTCCCCACAATGCAACAGCCTGGTCCAACAGGAGGTAAACAGGGATGCTGACTTCCTGAAGACATGTGCTAAACAACTGGCACATTATGAAGGATACAGTGCATAACAGACAAGTTATACAACGCATCTTAGCATTTTAAGCATGAAAATAATTAGATAGATCAAAGTGCAGTGATATGGCATTCTACCAAATGGAGTTAACAGGAGTATTCCAATGGAATGTTTCACCCACGAAATCACATGTCACTACTGCCGTACTGGTAAGTCTGTCTTTAGACTTGAGACTATTGTTATCTATTTGACCTGGCCATTACAATATTGCCAGCAGTCTAATCAGCATTGGTAAATATGCAAGCTGATCAGGGACTACTAGTGCATCTGCTGCAGTACATGGTGCAGGTTGTCTGGTCAACCTAGTTAGATATGGAGGCTGATCAGGGATTACGTTGGTATACATAGTGTCGGTAGTCTGATCAACCTAGCTAGATATGCCGCCTGATCAGGGACTACACTGGTATACTTTGTGTCGGTAACATGATTAACTGTGCTAGATATGCCGCGTGATCAGGGAATACACTGATATTCATAGTGTAGGTAACCTGATCAACTGTGCTAGATGTGCCGCCTGATCAGGGACTACACTGATATACATAGTGTCGGTAGCCTGGTCAACCTAGCTAAGATATGCCGCCTGATTGAGGACTACGCTCGTATACTATATGAATGTAGGACAAAACCCCCTTGGACATAACCCCCTTCGTGTGAAAATGACAACATGGACAAAACCCCCTTCATGATTTTGACAGGGTGGACATAACCTCCTTCATAATGTGTACAGGGTGGACATAACCCCCTTCATGATATTTACAGGGTGGACAAAACCCCCTTCATTAATTCCCGGGATGAATAAAACATTTGTTTGCTGTTTATTAGTATTGATGATATTATTTTACTAAAATTTAAAAAATTCATAATATACAACAAACAAATATTCATATATTGGCTAATATATAGTGTCGGTAGCCTAATTAACCTAGCTAGATATGGTGACTGATCAGGGATTACACCGGTGTACAGATTACTGATAGTCTGATCAACCCAACTGGATATGCCGTCTGCTCAGGGTCTACACCGGTGTACAGATTACTGATAGTCTGATCAACCTAGCTAGATATGCCGGCTGCTCAGGGACTACACTGCTGTACTTATTAGCGATAGTGTGGTCGTACCAAGTTGATGAGCGTGCTGATCAGGCACTACACTGGTCTACAATTTGGTGATATTCTCAGCAGCCTGTGTATATATGCAAGTTGATCAGGGACTATACTGATCTACCGATAGTCGATATTCTGATCAGCGTGGATTGATAATTACTGCGTTTATGACATGTTATCCATTGTTTGCACCAAGGTGTGATACCCGGATGTTTATTGTCAATTGATGATTATACAGCAAGTACCTAACGATATAGCCCACCAGTATAGCCCAATATCACAGTGCGCTTCCCGGCTTTCTGATCAGGCTATACGCCGGTGGTCTTTGAGTCAATACAGCATTTGCTATGTTTATTAGTAACAATCTGCTGAATGTAAACGTACAATCATTATTATGAGCAGGGTATACACTGGAAACATATATTCTAAGGTCACTCTTCTTAACTGACGTCACAGTTTCGCACCTATAGTATGCAGCTACTGTTCATAAATTGGGAAAATATGCTGATTATGACAGGTAAGAGAGTAAGAAAACATGTTCACATTCGTCTTATGATAAGACAACATTATTTTTGAAATTATTAAAATATCCTTTGTTAATTGTTATCACCATTTCATCATTCAATTGTTGTTGCAGACGTGCGAAAACGCGTCAGCTAATGAAAACCCGACTTTCCAAATTATCCAACCAATGATAACTACGCTTCCAGCGGGAAAGAATTTCTGTCCGCCAATCAAAACTAGACATTGAGAAACATTCGTCCAATGAAAACCATACATTGAGCCTAAACGCTGGTTTAAGTTCAAACCGTGGTTTACAGTAGCGCTTTTCTGCAGGTCAACTATACGTACAGTACTATACCAATACGATATGTTTTCTATACGATATGCATATAATATAAACGTACGATATGTTTGTACCGTACATACCAACCAATATCGTACAGATATACCATTCAAATCGTACGTGTATACGATTTGTATACATGTGTATAATTCTGGTACGTTTGTATCGTGCAAACTTACCAGATTTGTGTACGGTATAAACATGATAAATGTACCAGAATACCGTAAATGTATACGATATATTAACGGTGTTGCCGTGTACTATTTGCCCTAATATTTGGTCCGCCCCTAATATTTGGTCCTCTTTGGAGTCGAGAATTTCTTTAAAATGAGAGGTGTTTTCAGTAGAATGAAAAGCCACACTTCGGGTATGGTATATTCATACCATATCCGTACGGATATATCGTATATACGAACTGATATCGTATGTTTGTATAATATTCGTATAGTACGTTTGTACTATACGATGATCATACCAATATTATATGATCATACGATATGCTCATTAAATATACCAATACTATACGATTACGATATGTATACGATATTAGTATATACAAATAGGTAAGGAGCAGAAAAGCGCTACCGTAAACTATCAGAAACGCTAGTTTGAGAGTCTAAACGGTGGTTTCTGCCGCCAAGTGCACAATAATTGCCTCAACCAGGGGTTAAGAAAACTACCGTTTGGGATAACGATTGGCATTTTATTTTCGTAAACTATGGTTTGGGTCCAAACTAGGGTTTAGGCTTTTTATTGGATTACGATCTCAAGCGGCAGTTTCTGGCCAAATTCACAATAATTGCTCAAACTGGGGGTTGGAAGCCTAAACCATTGTTTATACTCTCATACTGGGGTTTAGTGAATTATTCTGCATTTGGCGAGCCTAACCTAGGGTTTTGGTAGTCCAATCTGGGGTTTGAGCTCAAACCGTGGTTTAAGCTATTATAAACCCTAGTTTGAGTCTAAACGGTGGTTTCTGTCGCCAAGTGCACAATAATTGCTCAAACCAGGGTTTAAGAAAACTACCGTTTGGGATCACGATTAGCAGTTTTTTTCTTAAACTGTGGTTTGGCTCCAAACTAGGGTTTATAATTTTTATTGGATTACGACCTCAAACGGCAGTTTCTGACCAAATGCACAATAATTGCTCAAACTGCGGTTTGAGAGCCTAAACCATGGTTTAGACTCTCAAACTGGGGTTTATTGAATTACTGTGCATTTGGCGAGCCTAACCTAGGATTTGGGCAGTCTAAACTGGGGTTTGAGCTCAAACCATGGTTTAAGCTATCAGAAACCCTAGTTTGAGAGTCTAAACGGTGGTTTGAGCCGCCAAGTGCACAATAATTGCCCAAACCAGGGTTTAAGAAAACTACCATTTGGGATCTCAAATGGCAGTTTAAGCCCATACTATGGTTTGAGGAGCCTAAACTAGGGTTTAAGCTCCAACCCATGGTTTAATGAATTATTGTGCATTTGGCTGCCATAGAAAACTACCGTTTGGGATCACGATTGGCAGTTTTTTTCTTAAACTGTGGTTTGGGCCCAAACTAGGGTGTAGGCTTTTTATTGGATTACGATCTCAAACGGCAGTTTCTAGGCAAATGCACAATAAACCATGGTTTAGACTGTCAAACTGGGGTTTAGTGAATTATTGTGCATTTGGCGAGCCCAAACTAGGGCTTGAAGAGCCTAAGCTAGAGTTTAAGCTTCATACCATGGTTTAGGGAATTATTGTGCATTTGGCTTGCCGTACTCCAGCACTTGTTCAGTAAGGAAATACCTGTTGCCGACACCCTTTCCAGCATGTATCGACCTACAGAATAACATGGTTATGTCAAGTCTGCTTGTTAGTGACAGGAAGATGCTGGAAAGAATGTCTCAGAGTGATCTGGATCCCCAGATAATCGTTAACAAAGAGGTTATTCTACAAGGTTGCCTGGACCCACGGATGAATGTCACCGTGACGTACAATTCTTTTACTGCTTTGGAGCTAGGCGGGAAATTTTGACCTACCCCTACCAGAGTAGAACTTTATGAAACATGTCTATTCTTATAGGGAATTCATCGTAGAATTCGAATCTGCGAGTTAAAATTGCGAAAACTGCATGGACAGTATCCACCGTACCTTCTGAGCAGACGTATCCCATGAACTTGAACACTATGTTGGTGAACAATTCTTACAATGCGTTATTGGAGCCGGCGTGAATAGCATAACCGATACAAAATATGTATACACTTTTCTAGGGGCAGCTTTCTAGTGTGCAAAAAGCTGCTATGAACTTTACTCTCAGCACAGCACTCGAGCATAAGTTGGATATGCTACTGACTGTGAATTGTGAACATTAATGTGTACACGAGGCTCAGGTGAATACACTCTACGACTTTACGACTTGGGCAATGAACCCTTTACTCACACAACTTCAATATATACACCATGAGTTGTATAGTATTGTCATTATCAACTGTTGTAGTAGATGCCTGTATATAATCCACATATATTTGTATTCGTGTATTTTCACATTTCATACATGTACAACATTTCAAATCTCTGACAAGAGGAAATAAAGATATTGAATTGAATTGAAATAGTTATAATGTCGATCAGAATGTAACTTTCTTGTCAACTATTCGTGTTAAAAGTACACTTTCGCATTTTTCTGCACCTTTAGGTTGCATGGAAAGAAATAAATTAGTCTGGTGTACGTTTTCCAAAACCAAGATGGCCACCAATTCCAAGATGCCAGAAAATGACAGAATTGACATTGTATCACTTGCTATCATTTGATTAGAACTAATTACTTATTAAATGCAGTTTCAGCAGATAAACACATTTACTAAAACCCTTAATTGTGAGCAGAAAAACGGAAGGTCAATTTCGTCATTGTTTGTTTCAAAATGGCCGGCCGCTATGAGACATAACTTAACTGCCGGTCGACGGACAATATCTTGAAAAATCCCTATGTTCCATATTTCAACACAGTATGATACCAATAGCTATCACAAATTTAAACATGTCAGTGATAATAAAACATAATAAGCAATAACCGATGTAATTTTGTAATTTTACATTTCAAAATGGCGGCCGTTGAGCATCTTGCCATTTCTATATTTTTGATATATATATGTTAACTTCCAGTTTCAAAGTATTTTCATTTGTAACCGAATAAGTGCAGAAGAAAACTGTGAAGAAAACTGTGGCAGCTTCGATAAATCATACGTTGACAAACCCGTCTGTAGCAGCTCCAGCTCTTCGATAAATTATACGTTTGATCATAAATCCCGTCTTATTTGAATGAAGATACATCATGTTATACAGTTATATGTGTAAGTGTGATGCATTAGCGATGCTTTTAAAAGTGTTATATTGGTTACGACCTGGTAAATTCGACCAGAATACTCTGATCAGAGCATACACCGTTCACAATTCAACCAAAATGATGCCGTCTATTTCCCTGAACAACAAGTTGTTACCAGTTTAACCATTGCACGATTCCAACTGATGATCAGAATCTACATAAAACGCTTCGTTACCAACCGGCGAAATATGTGACAGCCTTTTGTTTCATTTTCGATATACCCAAGGTGAAACAATCATAGCTTATACTTGTCTGCGGATACTATTTTAAGGCATCTAAATCATGAGTGCAATGTGAGAATCGACATAACAGTATTCTATCAGCCGATGTGTAGCGTATCAGCAAAATATCTTAATTTGTAGGATTTGTTGTAGCTAATAATTTATACTAACGCCTGATAGAATGGGATATAATTAATAGCTTGACGAAAACAATCATACATAAAGTACAATTTAATCATCATGTAGTTTCCCTGTATGTATTATATGTGCCTATAACATAACAATATTAAAATGATCGTCACTTTTAATCGATTGGATATAATTCAAACATTTGTTTTGAGAACACATTTTACATTGGCACAAAGCATGTTATAATTTTCTCATGAATGAGGATATACCGGGTGATTACGAAAATAATGAACCCACTAGCAGTCATTGATAGTGTTATTTCGAACTAAAATGTGTTTTCGTATTTTGGTCCGTTACTCCGTCAGGGCGTCCGTCCGTAAGATTTGCGTTGAAATTTCCGGGTACCCATTATCTCTGCAGCCGAAGTCGGATTGACTTGAAACTGCCTTTACCTCTTTATCATCATCCATAGTTTCATTCTATTCCCCATACATGCGGCTTTCATGCCCAATGTCAATGCCAATCGACTGAGGAAATATTTGAATGTCGGACCAGGCTGCGGCCGGAAGTACCGCTGAGCCCCTGTCCACTTGCTCTAGTATAGCCATGTATATGCACATGTGAAATAGAGGTCAGAGAAAATGGAGAACCCAGTTAAACATACTCAACTCATAATCTACTAAACAGCATACAGTCTGAGTTGTAAACATGTTGAACATATGGTTACATATGATATATTCGGAAGACAACGAACCTGATGGCCATAGCACAGATATGGAAATATCTATGAGTCTCAACTAACTTACCTGGTACCATAAAACATGTATTCATACTGTTGCCTAGACAGAAAATATGAACATATGTGTAGGTCCGCTGGCGAAATAAATTGCGAGTATTTCATGATTACATATACATTTCAATTTGAGTATGTGTTTGTCATATCAAACTGACTGCGTGGCAGATCCAGAGACGTATTTTCGAATACATTGTGATAGAAATACGTCTAGTGAAACTGTTTATAATCTCATATTCGGCTATCAAAGTTACATAATTGGACAATACGCTGTAAATATATTGTAATGCTAGAATAATGTACCAATTAGACGCAAAAAGATACTTCACAGTCATACTAGCAAATATACATACTATCTGTTTATATTTGTAGAAATTAAGTGTTACATTTTGAAATCGCATACTTATGGCAGTCGCATGCACCTGGGCCTCGGTAAAATATATTCATGTAACTTTGCGTAGTAGACATAGGTCGGTGTTATGGCAAACATACAAGAAACCGCATTGTGTTATGATAGAAGAGGTTCTGGTATAATTACATATTTGTGTTGATCAATGAATGTGAGTGGAATTTATAGTATAACAACTAACCATACATGTTATTTGCAAAAATATATCTTTGTGACATTGCTAATATTATATGTGTATTTGATATCAACACAATTCATTGTAGATGTAAATATGTTGTTAAACTATTGTACATATAGAGGTGCATTGCTGAAAGCAATATCAGTTTATGCCATATATGCAATATAAATAATAGTATATGCATATGTTTGTTATAAGCAATATTTATTTCATGAAAGATACATGTAGTACATACATTTGGAATAGAAAAAAAAAGTATTTACGCTTATGTGAATTGCGTTCCTGGAAGATTCCATTTTGTGCAAAGTGTCTAAGAAACAAATTGTGGCCACGTACATGAATATTTCTCAGTGGCCCATTTGAACTAGTTGGACACATATGTCTGGTGGTCCTGCTAAATGGCGTCATGGCAGCACGTACGCGTACATTTATTTAAGTTCTAGATATTTTATAGAAGACATGATTATATATTTGTGTTTTTATTCTCAATTCAAACTCAAATACTCTTTATTACATCCCATTACAGTATATCACATGCAACATGGGGAAATACACATAAATATCGTTGAATGGCGGAATCTAATGCAACAACATGAAATATAATATTTGATTGCATGAGTTTTGCAACTGTATGGGGAAAGCCATTTCATTGCATAAATGGGCTTTCGTTGTGCAACAACAGACTGTGTTTAACAATCATAATACTCCAATGTAATACATATGTCAACTAAACTATTGCAGAAAGTACACTGTGTGATCGTAACAGAATCAACGTATGCTAATGTTCTTGTGCAATAAGAAACATTTAATAGTTGTGTTGATTTAATATCACATCTGCTAAATGCATTCACCGATTTCATTGGACTCTCGGCATGGCATCGTTCCCATGCAATCAGTACCCAAGTTCAACATATATCGTATTAAATCAGTACTTCTGTGAGACCTCTATACAAATTAATAATTATAATTTACTACTAGTTAATCTAATAGTTGCTGATAAAATAAAATAAAAACTATGTTGTCTCTTATAAACTACTTTCAGGGCATGGACAGCTTCAATAACAGTGTACCTTTTGAATATTACACTTGGCTTGTCTCATGATACTAGTTCGGCTTTCGCCATGTGCATGTGCGAACTCTGCAACTAGATGTTTAAAGCTATTTAGATACATGTACATGTAATAGTCAACAGGGGCCTAGGACGAAATCGAAATTACTAGGCGACTGTTGGTCGATGTTGTAAAAGTTACAAGGGAACGTCCATGAAAGTCAGCCATTGCTTATGAATGGCTATTTTCCCCAGACAATTCCCGAGTAGTTTCCTTCAATGTTAGTAACAGGAGAGTTCAAATTTATATTGAGGTACGAGTTGCATATATAGTAAATAGTACAATGTACATGTTTGTTTCATCTCCCGACAAAACCGGACTTACACCAATTCTGGCACACGTATATCCTGTATTGATCATATAGTGTAGAACCAGACCAAACTGCGCTGATTCGCAAATTGATATGGGTCTTCCCTCTTGTTCACGGTTAACCCGATTTTGTCAGGTGATGTTTCCCGCACACGTGCAGCATAGCGTGTATTGGCATAGTGTCCCTCAGGGAGTGAACATGGAAACATCGTGACAAAACAGTACTTATGTTTTCCTTTGTAGCGTTTTAGTTGATCTAGAATAGACATAACATACGGATGGAGTAAACAAAACTAATCTGATATTTATGTGAGCATGCAAGTTCATTGAATCAGAACACACAATTAATGAGCACACGATGTAGACTGGCACTACAGTTTGCCAAAGCAGCTAATATGAGGCAGTATGTTAAGACATGGGCTGCATGAAAATATTTGGCTGACCTGTGGACTGGTGCATGACGGCGAGTCATAAATATGTACTTTAATTTTGTATTTATATAATTTATAGTTCTCAATTTCCGCGACTACCTCCAAACCCTTCAGAGCAATCGCTTTAAAAAATAATAGTGAACATGAAATTTAATAATCTGACTGGCAGAACTCGAGCACAGCTGTGGCTCAGCCAATCAGGTCAGTAAATTTTAACTGTAAGGACAAATCACATCCACCACGTACGTTATTATGTACAATCAAGTAGGAATAATTCAGCGTAATTTATTCATTATTGCAGATGCGAATTTACTGAGATTTATTAATTCTTCTTTATCTTCACTTTTCATTAATACATTAAATGCATGTTCGCTGAGATATTCCAGGCGGCGCGCATGGACATATTGTTCCCGTTTCGCATTGAAAAAAATGAGCATCTAAGAATATATTTCTTTTCGGAACCGATCTCGTTTAAATTGCATAGTGTACATATACGGTCATTGAAGTCTACACCAGACCATCTGCCTGTTTCTATTGGGAATCTATGATTCGCGGTACGTAAACGTATGAGCGTGAGTCCGAGATTACATTGTATGTGTGAGAGTTATTAAATACCTTTCTGAGGTAAATGACATTTTGAAACTATTGTAAATTCGACCTTTGTTTCAGTTTTGCATGCTAGCATTCCAAGTTTGGATATACTGGTTAATTAATGTTCGCTTAAGACCAAATTTGATGGTTTTACAGTTCAGGAATAATTGGTTTAGCCATATCTCGTGTCTTCCAACGTCTGTCAATATGGTGTGTATGAATTTTGGCCACTTATATTGTAGATCTCGATTACGTACCATTGATAAATATATAAGGTAATCATATTTAGTATCTTTTCCGGTGACACGTCTATTCCAATATCCAATCATCCTGCGCTTTACAATAACAGATAACGGGTATCGACCTAATTCTCCATGCGACACGTTAATGGGCGTACTTTTTCTCGTTTTAGTAATTTTTCGTATGAAGTTATTGTGTACTTTTTCAATTATATTAAGGGATTCGAAGCCCCATACCTCACAGCTATATGTTAAAATAGGGACAATTGTGTGATCAAATAGTTTGATCTGTAGGTCAATCGGTAGACCTAAATTATAAATTCGAGTGTATAACATATACATGGCCTTCTTTGCCTGTTCAGTTAAATATTTTCGAGCAGTAGCAAAAGAGCCATTGCTTGTGAAATATATACCAAGATATTTGTATTTATCTATTATATTTATATTCTCACCAATAAGTTTAAATTGATGCATGTTTGTGTTCCTAGCACCGAAGACTATAACATTACGTTTTGATAGATTTACCTTAAGTTTCCAATTCTGGCAATAAGTAGTAAAATTGTCTAGCGAATTTTGGAAATCTACAGGATTATCGGATACAATGAAGTATCATCAGCATAAAGTATGACCAACAGTCTGAGCCACTGTTGTACATCTCCATGTTGTATAGTTACACCGTGTGATCCGGATATTAATACATTCGTTTCGAGAAAAAATAGTGAGAATATAATTGGGGATAAATTTATATTAGTTAAATGTTATATATTAGTCTGAATAATTTTCTGTCAATGGACGATGATAAAAGTTTCTGCCACACGCCTATTCTCCAAAAAGAGTCGTAAGCAGCTGCGAAATCCATAAATGCACAATAAAGTATTTTCTTACCTTTTCTCAACATCTCAATCAAACTATGTAACATAAATATATGATCTGATGTTCTGATGTTGAATAATTCTTTCTAAACCCTGCCTGATTCTCATCATTTAGTATGCCCGTTTCGTCTAGAAAATTGGAAGTGAATAGTTTTCCTAAGCAGCTTAATAAGGTTATTGGGCGATAGTCACCTGGATCCTTGGAATCACCTTTCTTATAAATAGGTATGATATAACCTTCGAGCCAGCATTCTGGGAAAATGCCTGTAGTAAATATTATGCTGAATAGGTTTATATAAAATGGCATCATAATACTGATTGTGTTTTTTATGTATTCGTTTAATATATTGTCAGATGGGCTCGGCGCTTTAGAGTTTTTCAGGCTGGATATGTGTTTTTGTATTTCGCTTTCTGTGATTGGGTAGTTTAGCTGCTCTTCACAGTTATTTCAATAATCTCGGGGAAGATCGAAACATTCATCACCTGCCTCGTTTTCATTACCTTTCTTGAAAAACTTGTACAATTCATCAAACGATGGCATATCGGTTTCAGTTTTAGTTTTCAGGCTATTTATAAAAACCCAGTATCGTTTTGAGCTTTGGTTATGCATTTTACGTATTTTTTGTTCATTGTCATGTTTATGTTTATTTATATATTTATGCATATTACGTTTGTACTTTTTATTACTACGTCTCGTGGGCTTAACAGTTTTGTTCTCGAACTGAATGTTTGCACAATAATCATATGTATATATATAGCGTTTGTATGGAATAAAGTAGTGTTTTACATATGAAAATATGGTTATTAATTAACACATAGTCTGTAAGTCACACATTAATAGACATTAATGATTTAGTCTGGGTAATAATGGCATGTTCAGCATATATATTGTTTTGTACATAAATGTTTCCGAAAACACATTTAGTGACACTAAATATAATAATAGTGGCAAGTTATGCTAACATGTTAAGTGGTATGTGACGGGAACATTGTATAATGCAGTATGCTTTTATAAACTTGAGTGTGCTGGTGAGCTACATGGAGATGTATGAATCTTAATAGGCCCGTACATATAATTTTATTAAGCCGCGATTACAGGATGTGCAGCTGCTATTATTTCCTTAATTGTATGTTCATTATCTGATATGGTACTGTCGGCTAAAAGTCATAACTTGTTTTAGTCCATACATTATATTTATTATGACATTTTATACGAGTTTACATTATCAATGAAAGTGAAACTGATTCATCGGTGGCATATATATATTCACTGCCGCGCTAACGCAATAACTGCGTTTTTCTCATAGAATTTACAGCTTACCGTGTATATAAAATAAATTGATTGTGTATGTGAAATGAATATTAACCCTATGCAAGCAAAACGTGTACACAGTTACATATTTGATATACTTGAAATGAAAGTCAATTTATAACATGTGTAAGTCTACTCCATGCTGGCAGTATTTGTTTGTAAATGTATCTGTATTATGTTTCTTGTGGAGCGAAATCTGATACACACGATATACTTTAATAAAGACAAATACAGATTGATAATATATTAAACTTATAAAAAATAGTATTGCATTGAAAACATTTGTAAATGAACAAATGAATTTGCATACTTGCGTAATTTAGTGCCGCTAACTGTTAAATAATGTAATATTGATAAGGTGTATAATTATATATATGCATGTACAAGCGTAAATAGGACAAATAGCAGAACATTACATTATTCATGTTCTTTACTTGATCAGCATACGAAGGTAGCACTTGTTGCTACTTATGCATTACAACATAATGTTACCCCATTAAGGAGCAATTTTCAGATTTATAAATGCATACATGATGATGTGTCTTGTATTATTATAAAATTCAATTAAAAGGGGAATAACTCACTATATACTAACTGCTCATTGCAAACATTGTAAGGTTCTGAACGCCAACAGCACACACATACTTATTTTAAGTATCAGTAGTTTATATAGATACGTAATTTAAATAAATAAGAATATGTTATAAGAATGACCTCAACACGCTATAAATTAGCGAATTGTTGCTGATTGGTTAGAATATCGGTCGCCATGGTTACGCCAGATTTTGTGTAATTTGTGACATTAACAGATGAATATAAGCCCGAGTCAAATATATGTAAATCATATTAATTAAATCATATTTCACAAGTTTATTAGCAGTAATCAACGCAACCACTGTTCACATTTTGTCTGTATGTTTTCCAGTCAGAGAATTTACGGTTACCATGGAAATGTCCAAAATTACGGCATTCGGCCGCGGTGTACGCAATTTTAACATGCGGATTCAGTTTATACGATGGAGTTTACATACAGACAGATGCATTTCATAAAGTTTCACTCTGGGTGTGGGGTAAATCGCAAAATAAACGTCGTACAGACTGCTGCCAACGGAATTTGTTGCTGATTTGTTAGAATATCGGTTGCTATGGTTACCATAATATTTCGTTTAATTTCTGTTATTTACATATAAATAATTATAATCCCAAGTGAAATATACGTGTGCCCTATTAATAAAATCATATTACCACACGTGTATTGACAGTAATCACTGCAACAACAGTTAACATTTTGTCTGTATTCTTTCCACAGAGAATTTACGGTTACCATGAAAATGTCCAAAATTACGGCATTCGGCCGCGGCTTACGCAATTTTAACACACGGATTCGGTTTTCTGGATGAATTCGGACATAACGATGATTTCACATAACGGACATAACGAGATACATTTCATAAAGTTCTACTCTGGGTAAGGGTAACTCGAAAAATAAGCGTCGTACAGAAGCCTGTCCAATAGGGTAGTTAGGAATTGCAGGGATGAATTATCCATTGTCGATGGAATAATCCTGAAAGGCCCCAAGCTTGTGATTCCAAATTCCCCGAGGTCGAAAATGCTTGAAGTAGTTCACGCAGGCTACATGGGTACAGAGAAATGTTTGAAGCGGGCACGTGATGTAATGTTCTGGCCTGGGATATCTGCAGAAATTACAAACATGGTGCTGAATTGTTCCCAGAATGTCCATGGCAAATCACAGCCACTGATCTGTTCACCTGGGCAAACAAACATTACCTCATTGTAGTATATTATTACTCAAGATATTTCGAGGTCAAGCAACTTCCAGACCTGAAGAGTACTACGGTAATCAATCGGATAAATGGCAATTTATGCCGCTGGGGAGGGGGGAGGGTCAGTGAAAAATTGGTTTCTGATAATGGTCCCTGCTACAGTTCACAGGAGTTTGATTTTCATCATGTGACTTCAAGCCCCCATTTCCACCAGTCTAATGGTTTGGCTGAGAAATATGTGCCGATTTGTAAAATAATTCTGACCAAGGTTAAGGCAGATCACAAATATCCCCTAATTGCATTTCTGGAGTACTGAACCAAACCCCTGGATATAGGTTATTCACGAGCCCAATTGCTTATGAGCAGACAATTACGCTCCCTCCTCCCAAAATCACGAGAAAACCTTCTTCCTCGAGCTGTTCCACCTTCTGTGGTCAATAGTAAAATCAGCCTCAGCTAACAAAGGGAAAAGGGGTACTATGACAGACAGGCAAACCTACTCGGGCCTTTAAATGTAGGTGATTGAGCTAGGATACAACAACCTAACACAACTTGGAAACAAGCAGTAGTGATTGGCAAGCTAGCAGAAGGGTCATACAGGACTTGAGTCTCTGATGGTATGGAATACAGGCGCAACAGACGGGTTTTGTTGGCGACCAATGCTCCCAGTCCTGACCATGATACCTCAGATTCTGATATTCAGGTGCCAAGTTCAAATGCAGAAAGTGAATCAATTGACCTAGCAAATGATCCCATTATGCTACAAATTCCGGCGAATCCTCTGCCATCACACCAAAAACCGGATCCTAATGTGTACATAACCAGGTATGGTCGCGAAGTAACACCAAGAGTGATGGGCATTTTCACTAAATATGATAAAGTTGTCGAGTATTTTATAGAAACTGATTATGTACACAAGAATGTCAGGCTCACAGTGACTTGGTTAAACCAGCAGTGAATGTTACAAACAACATAAACAAGTGTTAACGAGACACATGTCCATATTTAGCATGGAACTTAAACCAGTAGGGAGTAATTAAAACAGATTAATGTTGTCCAGTCAACACACATTAAGTTAATGTGCTGTGATTAGACCACTGTCTGTTGATGAAGGTGCTATTAGACTGTCATGTTATGTCACATCTTCAGGAGGGAGATGCAATTATATGCCTGAGTAATCTGACCAATCAGCATCTCCCACATGATACCGCTTTGGGAGTATCAGGTTATCAGCTGGAGCTGACCACTGCTGGTCAGTTCAATACACTCATGCTGAGAGATTAGATGATTAAACATGTAGTTATATCATACAATGATTGTTGTTATAAATATCCTGTACCTATAACATAACAGTACATAGCAACGATCAGCTCGACAAGTACCGTCAGCACTTCCACGAAGAGAACAAAATTGCGATGTTTGCAAAATTTGACCCTTATTTGGCCATTTATTGACCTGTACTGACCTCTAGAGGTAAAACTGTTGACCCTATCAATTTTTGTTTGGTTTGTCAAGGGTTTCATTTCACACAAAGATTAGCACTTTATGCTAGACTGTTAATGAACCTACTTTTTACCTGTAATGACCTTCAATGTCACCAAAACAAACCTCATGCGGGGTCAGATTTGGTGGTACCTTCAGATTCTTATTTCTTGGGTCGAAACCTATTGTGTTGAAAAAGTAACTTTCACAAGCATAGATACACACTATGTTTTGTACTGCGCTCGTCCCTACTACATATATAGCTTATTAATAAGTATGGTGTCGCTCGCGACAGTCGCTCCACCAATTTAGCCAGCTTATCCCTCGCCTTTTGCAGCTCGTAATTTCCCATATTCGACTTATTGAGTTCCGTCTCCAGCGACATCAGTTTTACCTGAATCTCCAGCAGTTTTATACCCATGTCTCCCCTCTTTGTTTTACTGAACTCACCGTCAGACGCCAGTCTCTCGAGCGTCTCGATCAACAATTTTATGTCATCCTCGTATTTCCGTAGTCGCGACCTTTTCTTTTCTGTTGGCAGACTTCTGTCGGTTGCACACTCGTATTTTCCGTCATGGCGGGCTCTGCCTTTTCGAACAGCTTTTTAGTGTAGTAGGACCCGTTCGCCGCCACCAAACTATCGATCATTCCTAACAAGTCACGACACATCGCATTGCGGGCGTCCGCACTGCCCTTGTTGTTGAATGCGAGATAGCGCCTCCCACATTTATTTAAAATATCAATCAACTCATCTGGACATTGCTGCTCGACATATTTTTGGATATTAATCCCGTTGGTGTCGTCGAGGCTGTCCGTCCAGGTGAACACAACAATCGCGTACCTGTACATATCCTCGCCGAATATCATCTCGAAGGTATCAAATGTTTCTTTCTCATCTTGAGTGAAGCGGCCTATAATCGTCACCAGTATAAATGCGTGCGGTCCTGCGAAGCCCTTTCTTATGAACGTGGTGATTCCGCGGGCTACGACTTCATTGGAGAAGTTGCTATTGAAGATTGCAGGCGTGTCGACGACGTGGAGGGTTTTGCCCTCCCGGAGCGCCTTCTCTAGTGTACAGTAGTGATCCACGCTGTCGCGGGATGGAACATGGAAGGCATTCCAGCCCAGAATGGTGTTGCCCGTGGAGCTCTTCCCGGAATTCTTTATGCCCAATATTATCATCCGGCAGTCAGGGACCGCCTCGCACTCAGCGTCCAGACCTAAAAAGGATACAACGTGCAATAAATATTACTACACAGCAAGCTAGATATATGGGGCACGTTTCACTAAACTTCGTAAGACTAAGAAGTTTGTGCAAAGTGCAAACTATAGTTTTAGTAAGACAACAGCTATAAAAAGGATTCGGACCTAGGACGCAGACAATGGCCCATTCAAACAATGTTAGCCCACCCACTCACTTATATAGACTTTGCATCGTATAGCCTATATTAATGGGTGTCAGAGTAACATTTTGGAATACGACTGGGACCTGGCTACAAGTCTGCCATCTATGGGCCCATATGGTTACTAGTTAATGAATGTGCTGTCCGTTTCGCATACACCAAGTGATTTAGTCATTCAACCCTCTTCGCTATTAAGCTCCTTTTACCCCCGTGTTCAATTCCGATAATAAGTCCATTGAAAGAACGTCATAGTTTACTGAATTACACACACTAAAACGTTTTATTTGTATTTGTTGCCTTAAACTAAATAGCCTTGAACAAATAGTTTTGCGTTGTTTAATAATAATATATGTGCTGATGGACATACATGTATTTTGTTAAACGGATAGTAGTGGCCTCGTGTAACGTGACATAGTTGTGGGTTAGCGCAATTGGTAACGAACGAGCGCGCTTCTAACTAATATGGCCCTGGCTTGATAATCGACGGGGCAGTATGTGAGATGGGTATGGCCATCTTGGGTGACGTAATCATCCGATTGTGACAAGAAATGTTCCAGAATGATCGTCTCCTAATATCGATATTTATATTTATATACAACATGAACACATTTGATCAAATGTGAAAATTGACAACTACTTGACCCACCGAAGCCCGCCCACTTTTTATCCCGTTGTCATTATTATAACAAATCTGAAAGGGTATTGTCTTTCGATCATTACCGCCACGTTTCGTCGAATTCGGTTTGCTATGGCGGTGACCTCCATTTTAACAAATATGAAATAACCTCACTCAGGGATCACAACTGTGAAGTCTGACCAGCATCGCCCAAGCGGCTTACGAGAAGAAGACGTTTGAATTAAATAATAAAAGGATGACCTTTCGGTGGCCATCTTGGATTACGTAATCAACTGATTTTGAGCAAAAAAGATGCTCCAGAGCGATCGTCTCGTTCGTACCTTCGATTTGATATATAGCATGACCAAATTTGGTCAAATTTGAAATTTAACCCCAACTTAATACCCGGAGCCCCGCCCATTTTTGATCACAGGATCATCATTTTAACAAATCTGAAAGAGCATTGACTATTGATAAATCCTGCCACGTTTTGTCGAAATCGGTCAGGCGGTTCGTGAGAAGTATATTTTCAAGAATTTGACCTAATTTTCTATGGCGGCAATCTTGGATTATACGACGACCTCCATTTTAACAAATATGAAACGACTTCACCCATGAACCATAACTGTGAAGGTTGACCAGCATCGGCCAAGCGGTTCATGAGAAGAAGACGTTTGAAATCTATGACAAAATGATAACCTTTCGGCGGCCATCTTGGATGACGTATTCAACTGATTTTGACAAAACAAATGCTCCAGAGTGATTGTCTCGTCGATACCTTTGATTTGTTATATAACATGACCATATTTCGTCAAATTTGACCTCTACTGGACCCCAGGGGCCCCGCCCATTTTTGATCCCGGGGTCATCATTTTAACAAATCTGAAAGAGAGTTGACTATCGATTATTCCTCACAGGTTTCTTTGAAATCTGTTAAGCAGTTCGTGAGTAATTTGTTTTTAAGAATTTGACCTAATGTTCTATGGTGGCCATATCGGATAATGCAACGACCTTCATTTTAACAAATATGAAAACGCTTCAGCCATGGAACATAACTGTGAAGGACCAGCATCAGCCAAGCAATTCACGAGATGAAGACGTTTGCAATCTATAATAAAATGATGACCCTTTTGACCTTTCGGCGGCCATCTTGGATGAGGTAATCGACTGAGTTTGACAAAAAAATGTTCCAGAGCGATCGTCTTGTCGATACCTTCCATTTGATATATAACATGACCATATTTGGTAAAATTTTAAATTTGACCCCAACTTTACCTCCGTAGCGCCGCCCATTTTTGAAACACCATTTTAACAAATCTGAAAGAGCATTGACTATCCATCATTCCTGCCAAGTTTCGTTTCCAAGGTCTGGCGGTTCGTGGATTATGCGACTAACTCCATTTTAACAAATATGAAACCGCTTCACACATGGACCAAACCTGTGAAGTTACACCAGCATCGGCCAAGCTGTTCAAGCTGTTCACGGGAAGAAGACGCTTGAAATCTATAAGAGGATGACCTTTCGAACTTTCGGCGGCCATCTTGGATGACATAATAAACTGATTTCGACAAAAAAATGCTCCAGAGAAATCGTCTATCCAAAAAATGTGAGCAACCGAAGTGTATATCCAAACCTCTTGCACATAGGTCAAAACTTAGTAAACTGCATTATATGTTATGCCTTTAAACAAATAATATTTGATGTAGAACTAGTAAATTGTCAAAAATAAGAGAACAGGGAAATCATTTTCCCATGGAAGCCATATTTTCTCTTGTTGTTATTCAACATTCAACAAAACGAAATGAAGCTTTCAAATGTACAAGATATACATGTAAATATCAGATAAACACATTGCAACGGTAAAATAACCCATTGCTGCATGTGTCTGTTCTTTATTAATACTGTATTGATACAGCTTTGACCGTTTTATGTCGCTGACATGTGTCACAGGGTGAACAAAATGTGCACCGGCCGGGGGTCGAACCCGGGACCTCTGGTTTACCGTACCATCGTTCTAACCGACTGAGCTAGCCGAGCACGAATACACATTTTCTCCCCATCGTGAGTTACGTACCGTGACATACTTACCCGCCAAATTGAAATTCGTCCCCGAATTCTATATTTAATTCGTATCTGAATTCCATATTTTTGGTACAATTTGGGCAGTATTTATCAGTCACGGTCCCTCATTGGGCGCCAAATGTCACAGGGTGAGAAAGATGCATATCCTACCCGAGGCTCGAACCGGGGACCTGTGGATTACCGTACCATCGTTCTAACCGACTGAGCTAGCCGGGCACGAATACACATCTTCTCCCCATAGTGAGTTACGTACCGTGACATACTTTCCGCCAAATTGGAATTCGTCCCCAAATTCTATATTTAATTCGTCTCTGAAATCCATATTTTGGTACATTTTGGGCAGTATTTATCAGTCACGGTCCCTCGTTGGGCGTCAAATGTCACAGGGTGAGAAAAGTGTGCACCGGCCCGGGGCTCGAACCCGGGACCTCTGGTTTACCGTACTATCGCTCTAACCGACTGAGCTAGCCGGGAACGAATACACACTTCCTCCTTACAGTGAGTTACGTACCGTGACACATATCAAACATATCACGCCGGATAACCGATTGCAAAAATCACTCTGCCATGTGTTACATTAAAGAGATGGAGTTAAATTGCTACCCTCGCGAGAGGTATGGAACAGGGTAGCAATTTTGTTTCTAGACCCCTATGGCCCCGCCCATTTTTGATCCCGCGGTCATCATTTTAACAAGTCTGAAAGAGCATTGACGATCGATTATTTCTGCCAAGTGTCGTCGAAATCGGTCTGGCGATTCGTGAGAATATCTTTTTTGAAGAATTTGACCTACTTTTCTCCGGCGGCCATCTTGGATATGTGACGACGTCCATTTTAACAAATCTGAAAATGAGTAACCCATAGACTATCCCCGTAAAGTTTGGTCAACATCGGCCCGGCGGTTCAGAAGAAGAGATCGGAAAATGTTGACGGACGGACGACGGACGGACGAAAAGGGGTAACAATAGCTCACTTGAGACTTCGGCTCAGGTGAGCTAAATATGCCATTAAAATACCTCTAAACGCCTATTAAAATAATATCTTAATCAATAAATACAGTTTAAACATAATTTAAAGTGACGAATCATCGTCGGCGGAGGGAGGGCGGAACATCTGGCAGACGTGGCACACGTTAACGCCGACGTCATTAATGACGGTACATGACGGGCACTGCCATGACCTCTCACCTGAAACATACACCGACTCTTTTACGGTGGGTACACTACCGCCTGCTCTAATTTTGCCAATATTTGTCAATTTCTTTCTTTAAAATACTTGAATATTGTGCTGGTTTGATTGTGTGAGCCCAAGAACTGCTGCAGCTCAGGCTCAGAAAATATTATTTCTTGATTGCGAGTTTACATTGCCAATATACGTTCGGAAACATTGATTACATGTATCTGGGCAAAATTATAGTAAGTCACGCGCACCTGGCTCTTTAGTGCCTTTTCAATATACAGTGGAAGTTCTCTAAACCGGACACCCTGGGAGGTCACATGGTGTCCGGCTCGGAGAGGTTTCAATGTTAATCGGGCATTTGATCATTCTAAGCCATAGTTGTGTACTATGCGATCACGAACAGACATTATCACCCGAGATAAATGACCAAGAAACTCATAAAAAATGTCCAGTGCCACTGTGCAGTTTCTTAAATATCTCAGAAACTACTCGAACAAGTTTAATGCGATAAAGCACAGCGACCCAAGAAACTAATGTGACAGTGTCTACTGGTGACTTCGTCCGGATAGGTGTACCCGTTTCGGAGTTATTTTGAGAAAACTTACATGCCAGTTTTCTCTAAATTGCTATATAGTATACAGTATAACCTCTCTAAACCGGACACGCAGGCAGTCGGTGTATCCGTAATTGTATGGATTTCATTGGTGTATGTGTATGATGATAATGCCTGTTCAAGTTCACAAAGCACAGCCGCACACCTTGGCATAGTCATAAGTCTGATTTACAATGAAATATATCTAAGCCGGACACCCTGTGGACCTCCCAGGGTGTCCGGTTTAGAAAGGTTTCATTGTATAGCTATTAGGATGTCGATATCGGCAGATGATAGTAGTTTATTTCCCGGGGTATCTGTACTTTATT
>CM055277.1:46694009-46717776 GCA_029237695.1 Conchocele bisecta
TTGCAATTGTTGTTGTCAAGGGGCGTGGCTTAGCGAGCATAGCAAAAACAGCGATGCAATAATCAATAATGGAACTCGGGATGTCACTACCAGTGAAACATCAAGCTACTTAGAATGTAATCAACACACAAAGCATTGAAACAGTACGAATGAATAAAGCATCACGCCACATACATAGAAATGTAATAAGACGGAGAGAACTTAGAATGTCATCAGCCAGCAAGCATCAAGCCACATATAATTGTAATAAGACGGATATAACTTAAAATGTCATCAGCCAGCAAGCATCAAGCCACATATAATTGTAATAAGACGGATAGAACTTAAAATGTCATCAGCCAGCAAGCATCAAGACAAATATAATTATGGCGGATATGACCTTCCATAATCTTCAAGGGTGAAAGCACATTGAATGATTTTTGTGAGTGGCTTTTATCGGAGGAAAATTATGACTCAACTGTGTTATGCCATAATTTCAAAGGGTATGATTCATTTCCTATCTTGCAGTATCTCTACAAAAATGCTATCCTTCCCACAGTCGTACCCAATGGTGCTAAAATCATGAGTCTCGCCGTACCATCATGCAAAATCAAAATGATAGACTCTATTAATTTCTTACCCATGGTGCTAGCAAAGCTTCCAGCAATGTTTGGTTTCTCTGAACTTAAACAAGGATATTTTCCTCATGTATTTAACTGTAAAGAAAACCAGCATGTGGTACAAGATAGACTGCCTGACATCCATTATTACACGGCATGAAGCCTGAAGATAGGGACGCATTCCTACATTGGCACAATGCCCACAAACATGACTATTTTGACTTTCAAAACGAATTACTAGAGTATTGTAGATCAGATGTGGACATTTTCAGACGTTGCTCTTTACAGTTTCGTGACGATTTTATGGATATCACAAACATTGACCCGTTTGCACATTGCATTACTATCGCTTCCGCGTGTAATTTGGTGTTTCGAACCAACTTTCTGAAGCCGAAACCATTGCCCTGATCCCTCATCATGGTTACAATCCAAAACAAAAGCAGTCCAGAAAAGCTCTACAGTGGCTGAAATAAATTTCATATAGTGAGGGTCTTGACATACAACATGCTAAAAATGGTGGCGAGAAATGTATAGGCCATCATCTCTTGGATGGTTACTACGAAACACATAAAGGGGAGAAAGTAGTTTTATAATTTCATGGTGATTTCTGGCATGGAAACCCAACTAAATATTCACGTTCTACTATTAATCCCGTGGCGCAAATGACAATGGGAGACCTGTATGACAGGACCTTAGAGAAAAGAAAGTACCTAGAAGACCTAGGATACGCATATAAATGTATTTGGGAGGCTGACTTTGATAAACAGTGTCATGAAAATTCCGCTATGAAGTCGTATATTGACAAGTTGGAATTGGTTACACCTTTAGAACCACGTGACGCATTTTACGGCGGACGAACAGAAGCTTACACGCTGTACAAAGAGGCTTCTGTGGATGAAAACATCAATTATTATGACGTGACATCGCTCTATCCATGGGTCAATAAAACTGGGAAAATTCCAGTAGGCCATCCACAAATAATTACAGAAAACTTTAGCAATTTGGACAGATATGAGGGTCTCATAAAATGCAAAGTTATTCCACCAAAAGTTCTTTTTCACCCTGTTTACCCAATAAAATGAATGGTAAATTGTTGTTTCATCTTTGTAAGATGTGTGCAGCAACGCAATGTCAAGACCAATGTATTCACACTGACGAAGAACGCTCTTTCATAGGGACTTGGGTCACGGATGAGGTCAAGAAAGCAGTACAGAAAGGTTATCAAATAGATAAGATATACGAGGTGTGGCATTTTGATCAAATATCTCGATACGATCCATTGACAAAGACAGGAGGACTATTTACTGAGTACGTGAACACATTCCTGAAACTAAAACAGGAAGCCAGCGGATGGCCTGGTTGGTGTAAGACTGACGATGACCGACATAAATACATTGAACTTTATCATAATTCGATTAGAGTATAATAAAATAAAAACGAATCCCGGTCTGAGGGCGTTGGCAAAGCTTATGCTAAACTCCTTCTGGCGCAAATTTGGGCAACGATCCAATATGGCAAAGGTAGACATGGTAGACGATCCATTAGTTTATTTCGACAAGTTAACGTCGGACAAAGAAGAAGGGACCTGTGTAAACTACGTTTCCGACCACTTCGTTGAAATGAGATGGAGATATAAAGAGAACTTTGTGGATTCGAACCCCAAAACCAATGTCGTCATTGCAGCATATACCACTGCTCAAGCTAGATTGAAGTTGTATTCGTATCTAGAACAATTAGGGTCCAGGGCATTATACGCAGACACAGACTCTGTCATATTCACCACAAAACATGGTAACTGAAACCACCCCTAGGTGATATTCTAGGTGACCTGACAGATGAAGTTCCAAAGAACCGCATCCTGACCTTTGTCATTGGGGGCCCCAAAATTTATGCCTATCGATTACAAAAACCGGCCAAAGATGGAAATATTACGCCTTGTAAAATAAGAGGCATTACTCTTAACTGCAAAAACAAATTAAATGTGAATTTTGATGTTCTGACGAACTTTGTCACAAATCGCCGCGATGCGACGGTATCGGTGGTGGATGCCCATGAAATCTCTAGAGTAAGAGATACTGCACAGATAGTCACTAAGAGTGAGAGGAAGGACTACAAGTTAGTCTTTGACAAATGTGTTATTCAATTGAAGACGTATGTGTCTTATCCCTATGGGTATTAGGCTACTTTGTTGACCACTAACCTGAACTAGGTTAATAAGCCAATGTACATAACTTGTATATTATTTTGTCCGATTGCATTGTGCTAAATGTATATGTAATGTACATAATAAATATACAAACTAGAAAGCCACACTGTCTTTGTTATTATGTACATTTAATAGCATATCGCACCAATAACTCTACCGTGACTGAGTATAAGCACATTTGCGTAATAAATTATGATACATGTACATTTAATTGTACTACCTGAATGACCATGTGACATTTATATAATCTACATAACAACTGAATACCCTTGTGTAAAACATATTGTGTGTGCTCTTGCAACCGTTAGAAACCGTTAGAAACACAATAACTATAAATAGACACATCGGTTCAGCAAGTAAAACGAAGTCAAAACAAGTGATTAAACCGTCGCCTGTTATGCTTGACGATGTCACGGTATTGCGCAATAGATATAAATGCCTAATTCAGTCATGAATAGATGTAGGAATTACAGACGACACACTGAGCTACCAGTTTTGATAGCACATTATAACATTGGATAGTAAAAGTGCTTGTGTACCTACGCTAATACCTGAGGGTTACGGCTTATCGCTATAGAACCTCAGAAATGGACTCCTCATAATCCAAGATGGCGGAAATGATTAAACATATAGTAAAACCCACTACCCTATAGAGAGGGCGGGAAAATGTCCTCGTATACCTACACGAAAAATTGACTCCTCAAAACAAGATGGCGGAAATGATTAAACATATAGCGTGACCTAGATCTATAGAGCTGCCCCTAACTACTATGATAAATTGGAAAACAAATGTTTGTCAAATTTCAATACCGTCAAAAGCTCATGGGCAGGCGGTTGTGTAACATAGTAAAAATGGCTGTACTTACAAGTCGCCATTGTATTGTCGTTGCCTCCCGTCAGATTTCACAGCTTTATAACACCGAACAAACGTCAGGACAGATTCGCTTCTTGGTAGGTATTAATAATTAAATTCCTAGTACCCCTTCAATACAACGCGTGCATATAGGAAACAGGCAGGCAATTTATTTCCCATAGACACACATTCACACAAACATGGCAATCGCAAACTACCTACAAACTATAATCAATGGACGTATTCGACTGGCTCGTTTTTGTTAAGCACTGCTAAGCTCCGCCCACATGCGCAGTGGGTAGACCGTACTGAACGTTCCGAGCTCACTCGAATAAACACGTACTCAACAGATCCAGATACGTTATTTTCAACAACAACAACAAGTTAAGATGTTCGGAAAACGTAAACTTGCCGCGATTCTTCTTAATAGTAGCGAGGAGGAAGACAGTACTGACTGTAGTGATGTAGATATCATCATCACATGGTTTGCTAAAAAGTACGAATAAATTAAGCGCATACAGTAACACGAATATTGCTGTAACTGTTCTATACGTGTTTCCGCCATGAACCACTTATGGACCTGCATTGTACTCGCATACTGGTGCAGTAACATAATATGTATGCCAAATTAAAATGTATTTAAATTTAGCAAATTATGGAAAATATTTTCAACGGGACAAAAGTCGCCTCTTTGTCCGTCCGTCCATCTGTCCAATTATTGCAATGTCAAGTTGGAATTTCACGAAACTTGCGGAGAAGGTTCTCTATAAATTGCAGATCATTGTCACTGTGTTCCGGTCCTTTTATTGCCAATTGATATTTTTTCTTCATCCAAAGAAGCGTACAGAGTATGCTTAGGGTTAAGTCGGGTAACTTCGGACAGCGGGTAAATTAAGACATATACCATATGCTCCCAACCAAACCACTTCCCACCCCCCCCCCCCCCCAAAAAAAAACAATAGACCTTGTGATTCTAAGCCCTGGGTAATTCACAATGCAATTGAATGGGGTCAATTTATAGATGTATAATAAAACAATTTCATGATGAATAAACTTTATTCACATTTTTCGGAATGAATAAACAAGATTCTAAGAAATCAAAGTAATGTCCCTCTTGCATGTTATGCAAAACCAATACCAAGGTATTAGGTAGGACTGTGACGATATGATTGATTGATTGATTGAGTGATGGTGTTTAACGGCCTGTCAACAGCCAAGATCATTTTAGGCCGGGTCAACGGGGTCAAGTCTCGTATGTCACCTGTTGTGATATCGGTGGAGGGGGGGGGGGGGGGGGGGGGGGGGGGGGGGGGGGGGGGGGGGGGGGGGGGGGTCCCAAAATCAGAACTGAATATTTACATTAATATATATTCAGTCCTGAAATTAGAATAACCTGACCTGTTGCCAGGTCCTAAACACACATGAGTCACTTAGCCCTGGCCCCTAAAAGTAATAGGATTAGTACTAATACTCTTAAAATGGGGTATAACCGGATTCAACTAAAGTACCAGAAGGCCAAAAACGTACCTGAGGGCCAAACCAGGTAGATCGGGATTCCGGAAAGGATGAATCCTGCCGTTAATTTTACCCTTCGCAAGCTCCCAACCAACCACCCATTGGTACGATACGATACGATACATATCGTGATCATAATTACATAATATGTGGCTGTGACTGGAGAAATGGGACTTATGCGTTCTGCATCCGCAAGTCTGATCAGGATCTGCACTGTTCGCCATTCCACCAAAGAAACATTCTTTGTCATGCTTCTAACAAAGAATATAGATCGTTATGAGGCTATATGAATGTTGATCAGGAGCTGCACTGGTCATACATCCCATAAGCCCCATTTCTCCAGTCACAGTCTCAAGAACGAACGCTACATTCACAGTACATCTTGTTTGATCAGGTGACTAATTTAACGGCGAGATTTTTCCGCTGAGTAGGAACACTGAATCTGCTCTACGTAAAAAACAAAAGTGGTCAGTCGAATGAACAATGTGTTTAACAGCATAAACATAGTCAACGAAACTTACCAGTCGAAAACGTCCAATGCCGTTTTCCCGAGAATTTACTCCGTGTTGCTAAGCTGTACCTGTAGCCTATTTCACCAACATTGCAAAGTATACCTTTCTAGCAAAGTATACTTTGACGGAGAAATATTCAATTTTAGGATAAATTTATTATTTTTTATTATACTGAATGTATTACATTATCACAGCATACTTTTAATCATCAAATATATGCAGTCGTTAGTTCTATATGAAATAATGCATTTTGGGAAAAATAAATGATTTCTCCCTCAAAGTATACTTTGCTAGATAAGTATACTTTGCAATTTTGATGAAATCGGCTACAGGACTAGTTTACTGTCACATGTATTGGCAGACTGGTTCCTGTAATGGCAGTTCGCCAAATGTAGTGGTTGCAATATGGGAAACAAGAATACTGACTAAACACTGGTGCTACTATAATATTATGTAACCCTTAGCCTGCTGAGCACGAAAGTTGTCGTCTGCTGTTGCTTTATATTTTGCCTGGTTTCTCAATAACTGATTATACTATACCCCAAGCCTTCACTGATTATAATACCTGCATACAGGTATCTGCTGGAGGGATTATTTCTTCAATACCTGATAAAATCCACATTATCGTGACAACACCTTCCTATAATGATTAGATGGAGGGGGTAAACAAAAATAATTGTTTTTCTTCATTTATTGATGCTTTTAGTCATATTTAATGTATTTATAGACCTCGGTCCGTCACTTCAACCTGTGGTTTTCCCGAGTATTTAGTCCGTGTTGCTAAGCTGTACAAGGACTAGTTTACTATCACATTATGTATTGGCCGACTGGTTCCTGTAATGGCAGTTCGCCAAAAATAGTGGTTGCGATATGGGAAACAAGAATACTGACTAAACACTGGTGCTACTATAATATTATGTAACCCTTAGCCTGCTGAGCACGAAAGTTGTCGTCTGCTGTTGCTTTATATTTTGCCTGGTTTCTCAATAAAAACATGGTTTGACAGCACTTCAGAATCATTTCCGTTAAATCATGTTTTTGATGAGCAAAATCGAAAACAAAACAAACAGCAGACGAAAAAAACTAATTCAGCAGTGTAAGGGTTAAAGGTACATGCCCACGCAGTAGGCACAACATGTTCTTTATTGGAATTAAATAAGTGTATAATTATGTCACTATTCCACCAGTTCTAAAAATTACGAGTGCCCGCTATACAAATATAATTATTTATTAATTATCAATTTACTGTTAGCGACGCGCGGCGGTAACAGTCTATTTCGATAATGTGCGGGGACGACGACTTTCACATCACGGCTTGCGGTGCGCATGCGCAGTATGCTACACTCGCCAGTAGGCTTCCCAATAGGTAAACAAGAATATCAACATGTCGAAACGTCCAGGATGGAAATTGTATGAAACGGCGTCGGCCAAAAAGAAGGCGAAATGTCTGAGGGACAGGCAGTACAGAGAGGTTAATATTGGCGACCAGATCACCAAATGGAAAGAGTTACGTGGAGATTTAGATTTGGACTCGAACAGAGATTTTTCTTCTCAACTTCCGATACTTCACTGCGCATGTCAAAGATGTGATATGATTGACCGTGTCACGTGACGCGTATTGGTAAAAATAGCACGAGGTCGGAAAATACCCTTTCTGGTCGCGGCATATAAAATGCGATTTAACATCAATTAACACGCGCCGTAATTGAAAATAACTCGTTAGTGGGTAGACAAATCGCTCATATAAGGCATGACAGAAAATTAAAAGTAGTATTACAGTGTAACCTGCTGCGTGGGCATTACGAGTGTCCGCTATACAGATATAATCATTTAGTAATATTTGTTTTACTGATAGTGACGCGCGATGGTCAGGCTATTTTCATATGCAAATGAGGCATTCTATTTTTCAGTTATTTATACTAATTAAATGCGTCACCTGAAAATAATAATATTATAGACATATTATAAAGTATGATCATTACACATCAAAAAATAAATACAGATATAGTAAATAGTAATGTCCGTTAACATTGTAAGGAAACACGGTTATCGCCCCTGATATCAGTGTGGAAAGTTTACGTCTGATATAAAATGTATAATAATGCCAATCAATGTGTGGCTAATGGTTAATGAATGTTTATTTTGTTAGAAAATGTCTCCGATATAAAGAACGTTTTGTGCCTACTCAGTGGGCATGTACCTTTAATATTGTCTTTAATGCGAAAAAGAATTACTATGTGAATTTAACATTGGGGCTAAAATAGATTTTTGGGAATACATTTGATTTCCCAGCTATATACATAGCTATGTTTCGGGGTCGATATGCTTTTTTTTTTTAGTTTTTCGACGACCGTCTAGCACACTCTCAACCTCCTATTTGCCCCATGTTAAATCCCCATAGATACATTGCTTAAAAATATATAAAAAAAAGAAAAAAAGAAAAGCAGATGACAAAAATTAAGATAGTCGTGTAAGGGTTAAGACCCAGTTTTCCAGCCACATCTGCATACATGATCATGATGTAACCGCAATCAAGAGAATCAAGCACAACTTCCTTTAACCCTTACACCGCTATCTTAATCTTTTGTCGTTTGCTGTTTATTTTCTATTTTCCATTTTTATCATCAAAAACAGCACTTTAGAATAATTTACAACATGCTTCGACAGCACTTCAGAATCATTTCCAATGGAAATGATTCTGTAGTGCTGTCAAACCATGTTTTTATTGAACAATTGCACTAGACCGATCGCCTGGCGTATACCTTGAATTTTAATTAGGACATGACAATAATTTGGAGAAAAAATCAAATATACCACATCGACCACCCGAGCCCCACCAATGTATTATCCGGGGGCCACCATTTTAACAATTCTGAAAGAGCATCGAATATCTATCAAAATCGATCTGGCTGTTCATCAAGGAATCTTTTGAGAATTTAACCTATTTTTAGACAGCAATCATATTGGGTTATGTGACGACAACCTTTACTTTAACATATCTGAAAAAGCTTCACAGAATGACCATAACTGAAATTTGGCCAGCATCGGCCAAGCGGTTTGTGAGAACAAGACGTTTAAAATCTCTCAAAAAAGAGAGGACTTTTGACCTTTCGGCGGCCATCTTGGTCAAATGTGAATTTTCACCCATATTTGAACCCCACCCCCGCCCGCCGGGAACCCACCCATTATTAACCCCGGGCCCACCATTTTAATAATCTGAAAGAACCTCAATTATCAATAATTCCTTCCAAGTTTCATTAAAATCGGTCTGGCGGTTCATGAGAAGATTGTTAACGATTGACCTACTTTTCTACATCCATCTTGGATTAGGCGAAAACCTAAATTTTAACAAATCTGCAACAAAGTAACGCATATACAATTCCTGTGACATCGGCCCAGTATTTTGGAAGAAGACGTTGGAAAAGTGCTGTAGAAGAATTAAATGTTGGCGGCTATCGTCGCTGACGTAATCATCAGATTTCGACATAAAATTCTCAAGATCGATCGTCTAGTCGCGAAATTCAACGTGATACCCGATATAACCATATTCGGTCAAATAATTAATTGAACCCTACTTGACCCACCGAGCCCCACCCATTTTTGACTTCGGGGTCACCATTTTAACAAAGCTGAAAGAGCATCGACTATTGATAATTCCTGCCAAGTTTCGCCGAAATCGTCCTACCAGTTTCTGAGAAGATTTTTTTAAGAATGTGACTGATTGTATGGCGGCCGTCTTGGATATTCGACGGTGTCCATTTAATAAACCTGAAAAGGAGTAACGCATATACCATCCCAGTGAAGTTATTACATGCTGTGTTTGAAATATATGTGGCTGCGACTGGAAAAATTGGGCTTATGGGATTTGGGAGCAGTATAGCTCCTGATGAAATAGCACACTCAAGTGGAATGTTTGTTTGTGTGTTGGCGTTTAACGGCATATCAACAGCTAATGTCATTTAAAACCGGGCCAATGGGTTCGATCCCGTATTCAACCTGCTGCGGGGTGGGAGGGGGGGTCCCTAAATCAGAACGGAATGTTTGTATCAAACAAAATATATATTCAGCACTGAAATTAGTTTGTTTGTTTGTTTCTTGGGGTTTAACGGCATATCAACAGCTAAGGTCATTTAAGGCTGGGTCAATGGGTTTAGTACTAAATCCCATATATTACCTGTACAAGCACATGTACATTTTCAAGTACATGTACAAATGGGGGGAAAATCCCAAAATCAGAACTGAATATTTACAATAATTTTTTTTTATATATATTCAGCCCTGAAATCAGAATAATCCTGATTTGATGCCAGGTCCTCGCCACACCAGAATCACTTGGCCCCCTCCCAAAAGCAGTAGGATCAGTAATAATCTTACTACTTTTATAATGGGCAATAACCCAATTCAACTCACAGGTAACAAAAGAGCCAAAGATAAAAACGTACCAGAGGGCCAAACCAGGCAAATCTTGATTTCTATAAGGAGGAACCCAACGTTAATTTACGCCATCACGTTCACCCGACCAACCACCCACTAGATCTGTATTAGGCTACCTGAGAGTGTGCTACTAGTATTTGATCTCGAGCTACTGGTCACATGTCCCATAAGCCCCATTTCTCTTAATGTGCCACTTAACCCTTACACCGCTATCTTAATTTGTTGGCGTCTGCTGTTTATTTTCTATTTTTCATTTGTATCACCAAAACATGCTTTGACAGCACTTTAGAATAATTTACAACATGCTTTGACAGCACTTGAGAATCATTTCCATTGGAAATGATTCTGAAGTGTTGTCAAATCATGTTTTGTATGGAGAAATATGGCAATATATAAAAGCAACAACAGACGACAATTGTTGTGTGTAGCGGTCTCAGGGTTAATGTCGATATCATATGTACTGGAGATGATTTATATAAACTTGTTCTCGATTCAATCTCACTATTACTGACAATTTTAAAATTGTTAACAAAACACAGATACATATAGGCTAGTCATAATTTCGCAACAAATACGACATATGTACCGTGGTACATGTATATTCATCAAGTTGATATGTTACACCACACGACGAACAAAAATGTCATATTCTATACCCCACCAAGCAATTCAAACTAGTCATTGGTAAATTGTATGCAGTAAGAAATTGACATTTGGCCAATGTTATATAGTTTTGGCATACGAGTATAGATACCGGCAGTAATGATATTGCACCGACTGTGGTTTATTTTTATTTCATGGATGAGAACATATGACTTATTTATGCCACATAGCTATGTATTTCACGTGTAGGTATACAATACAGAGCTCCAGATAAGTGTTATATCTACCCCCATATTTCACAGCCTAGATATATGTCAACGCCTTATCACATTTAACTCTTAGAAGGCAGGAAACGAAAATTGTCGTCTGCTGTTTTATCACATTTTGTCTTTTTTCTCAGGTCAATTCCGGAATTAATTGTATGGGGGAGAGTGGAAGGCACATTTGGAACTAGACATTACAGAGCTCCAGATAAGGTGCATATTGGCATATTATACGCGCTTATTTTAGCAGACAATGTGAAAATACGCATTGATTAGTGAAACTTACTTAGTTGAGCTGCAAAAAATGTTGCAGCTCAAAACGTGAATTGAAAAAAATAATTATTTCTTATCATTTGTTTCCTATTTTTCAAGGAAGAAAATGAATAATACATTTGTAAAAGTAAAATGTGCATTGAATTTGAAATATGGGGGTACAGTGCAACCTCTCTACAACAGCCACCCATGGGAAGACGCAAAACTGGCTGTTGTAGAGAGGTGGCTGTTGTAGGGAGGTTAATGCTGAATTAAATTTTGTCGTCCTTATTTTTGTTTGTTTATTGATTTTCTTCGATAATTCTAATCAAAAACATGATTTGGCAACATCTTAGAATCATTTCCAATGGAAATGATTCTAAAATGCTGTCAAAACATGTTTTTATTGAGAAAGACAGCAAAACCAGACGACAATTTTCGTGCTCAACTCAGGTTAGATACAGAGAACATCATCCATTTAGGATATAAAATAGCGTCTGTTATAGAGAGGTGGCCGTTCGGGGAGGTTCGACTGTATATTACTCTTTAGATACAAAACTTATCTGGAGCTCTGACTTAATGTTTGCAAAATATGGATATGGCTTACTGGACTCTAACAAGAGATTGTATGTGAAAAACAACTTTAAATTTACACAAATTTCCAAGTAATTTGAGAAACTTTTTGAAACTTTTTGAAACTTTTTGAAGAAAATGGCTAAGTGTTTCAGCACCATTTGGAAGGTCACAAATGTCAAATTCATATCATTGGTGTTGTGATTGTGTCACACATGTTCAGGTGAATGAACTGTCCAAGTATTAAATCAATCCTTCAAGTAATATTGAAGATATTGCATGGTGGAGAAACTCTTACAAACGTTTTGATGCAATAAAATGCCTAAATGCTTCATGTTAATGGTGGCACGAGTGTGTGACAAATGTTCAGGTTCAAGTGTCCCAATATTGAAACAATCCTTTACGTAATATTGAAGATATTGCATGGTGGAGAAACTCTTACAAACGTTTTGATGCAATACAATGCCTAAATGCTTCATGTTAATGGTGGCACGAGTGTGTGACAAATGTTCAGGTCCAAGTGTCCCAATATTGAAACAATCCTTTACGTAATATTGAAGATATTACATGTTGGAGAAACTCTTACAAACTTGTTTACGTAAATATACACGGACGGACGTACATATGGACGTACACAACCTCAAGAGCAACACAATATGATACAACCCCACTAATCACTACCAAGGTAATTAAATTAACTTTCTGGTGAAATGCTAAAGACCTTTAATGTTTTAATCCCACTACCCATAAATAAAACAATCAGGTGCAGTCTAATCCCTCACATTCAATCAGTTCTGGAATTGACCTCATTAAAAATGGTTTGGCAGCACATTCGAATCCTTTCCCTTGGCTGGTATCCGTGGCCAGTGTGTACATTGACGGCTCGGTGTAACCCATATGTTCTGTCTGTAACGCAGGGCAAGTCGCTCTGTGTTACAGACAGAACATTTGGGTTAGGCTCGATGGTGCCTGGAATATGGGAGGACGGGCGGCGCCGACGTCAGTGCCGGAAGTAGTAGTCAATGGCGGTGGAGAAGGCCGCGAAGCCGGCAGCCCCCAGCACACCTGCCTTCAAACCCGCTGCAACAAACACGTCACAATCTGCTATTAGCCCGTTTCAATAAAATTTTTACGACTAAAATGTTCGTAAGTTCAAATATAAGATCGTCTGTAAATTTAAATTTATGGATTTACATTTATTGAGCATAGGCTGCATATGCAGCCTATGCTCAATAAATGTAAATCCATAAATTATTTACAAGAAAACATTGTTAATGTGAAATTTACAGACTATCATAATTTTGCACTTACGAACATTTTAGTCGTAAGAAGTTTAGTGAAACGGGCCCCAGGGCTCTAGATAAGGAATTAGTAATTGAGTATTGTCACTCAATCATTTCTGAAGCAATTGGGTATTTCAAAATTTTAATTGGGTAAAATATCAACAGACAGCAATTATTGAATAGTTTGCTTCGAACTGAAAACATGTCTTGGCATTTCACTAATGAAATACCAAGGATGTGTTTTCATGGAAAATAAGAAAAATATGCTATATTTGTGGTCTGTTTATTGCATGATAAACGTTTGCATTGCTTTTTGATACTCGCTATTTCTAATTTCAATTGGGATTTTGACAATTTTAATTGGGTATTTAAGCAAATACGCAGCTTATTTGGGGAACTGGATACAATACATTTTATTGAAACAGTCTTGAGTATTTTGTTTATTTCTTCGTAAAAGTATATGATGTTACCACTCATAGAGAAATTTGAATCGGACGGAATTAAATGTTATTTAAACTTGGTCTGATTCAAATTTTTCTAACTACATGTGCTAAATGCAGTATTGGCTGACTCGTAGTGTTAAAGGTATATGCCCACTCGGTAAGCACAAAATGTTCTTTATAGGATTAAATAAGTGTATAATTGTATCACTATTCCACCAGTTCTAACAATTACAAGTGCCCAGAAAACAGATATAATCATGTAGTAATATTTATTTTACTGATAGTGACGAGTGTTGGTATCGGGCTATTTCCATATGCAAATGAGGCATGATATTTTTTTACTTATTTATACTAATGAAATGCGTCGCCTGAAAAAATAATATTTTCGACAGATTATAAAGTATGATCATTGCACATCAAAACAAGAGTGCTGTAAGTTTCAAAATACGCCCGCCGAATATGGGCCAGACAGCGAAGATGCAGAAATGTCAAGCTGTCACCAAGGCAAGAAAAATTAATGAGAATTTGAAACTCTATAGCATTATACTTCATCTCGTTGTGCTAAACATGTATACTAATTTAGGCAGAGATGTGTAAAGTAGAAATGATATAGAATTGGATACAAAAATGTAGAAAAAATGGTGATATTTTTGTTAAAAAATATTTGTTCGGCATAAAAACACCAAGGTGCACATCTTCAATATGTGTAGAAGACGTGTGTATAGTTTCCTAAAGATCGACTGAACGGTTTCAGAGGAGTTGTGTACACAAACTCTGTACCGTATATAGAATTTGTTTAGAAAAATGTAGAAAAAATGGCTAAGTTAAAAAGGTGATATTTTTGTTAAAAAATATTTTTTCGGCATAAAAACACCAAGGTGCACATCTTCAATATGTGTAGAAGACCTGTGTATAGTTTCAGATCGATCGACTGAACGGTTTCGGAGGAGTTGTGTACACGAACTATGCACTTTTTCTGTCAGCCGCCCGCAAAACATAATACGTACCGTTTTTTAACAAGAGTTGTCAGAAGACAACGAAGCTCGCCTGTTGGCTGCCTTCACTCAAACTTGTCACAGTTGTATAAAAAAACATGAATATTATATAACTTGACCTTGGGTTAAGGGATGTGCGGTGGACCTTGACATTGGGGTCAGTGGTGGAAGGTGGGTCGTGGATTTGCTATAGCATGATATAGCATATTAAGATGAATGCATGTATGAAATGTCAATGCGCTCCATGAAAACAGAAGTAAAACAAAATTCAACCCAACAATAAGTTTATGAACGCACTAAGTTGGTGATTTTCTGGAGCACAATAGAGGATCATCAGATGAATGCATGCATGAAATATCAAAGCGTTCCCTGTAAAGAAACAGAAGTTACACAACATTTACCCCAATGTTAAGTGTATGAACATGTT
The DNA here is from genome assembly GCA_029237695.1 of Conchocele bisecta. NCBI lineage: Eukaryota > Metazoa > Mollusca > Bivalvia > Lucinida > Thyasiridae > Conchocele > Conchocele bisecta. The sequence goes on from CM055277.1 coordinate 46,708,968, forward strand.
AAGTTTGTGACCTTGATCTTTGGGTAAGGGTTGGGTGATGGGTCGTGAATTTGCTACAGCATGATAGAGGGTCATCTGAGGAATGCATGTATGAAATATCAAGGCGTTCCATGAAAGGAAACAGAAGTTATAAAGACATTTACCCCAACGTTAAGTTTATGAATGTGCTAAGTTTGTGACCTTATCCTTGGGGTAAGAGGTGGGCAGTGGGTCATGGATTTGCTATAGCATGATAGAGTATCATCAGATGAATGCATGTATTAACTAGAAAATGTGTTCATAAAACACGGATGCCCCACATATCGCTTTGATAATAAATGAGGCCAAATTCCAAGGCAAATTATTTTTTACCTCAGCGTTAAAGTTTTTGAAGCACTAAGTATGTGACCTTGACCCTAGGCTTGGCGGGGCAGGACGAACGTGGATTTGGCACAGGGCAGTAGAGGATCATTAGAGCAATGTGTATATGAAGTATGAAGCTGATCCGTGAAAAGGAACAGAACTAATAAGATATTTACCCGAGATTTAAAGTTTTTGAAGCACCAAGTATGTGACCTTGACCCTGGGCTTGGCGGGGGCAGGACAAACGTGGATTTGGCACAAGGTGTTAAAGGACCATTAGAGCAATGCGTATATGAAGTATGAAGCTGATGCGTGAAAGAAAACAGAAATTATAAGATATTTACCCGAGCGTTAACGTTTTTGAAGCACTAAGTATGTGACCTTGACCCTGGGCTTGGCATGGGCAGGACAAATGTGGATTTGGCACAGGACAGTAGAGGACCATTAGAGCAATGCGTATATGAAGTATGAAGCTGATCCGTGAAAGGGAACAGAAATTACAAGATATTTACCTGAGCGTTAAAGTTTTTGAAGCACCAAGTATGTGACCTTGACCCTGGGCTTGGCGGGCGCAGGACGAACGTGGATTTGGCACAGGGCGGTAGAGGACCATTATAGCAATGCGTATATGAAGTATGAAGCTGATCCGTGAAAGAAAACATAAATTATAAGATATTTACCTAAGCGTTAAAGTTTTTGAAGCACTAAGTATGTGACCTTGACCCTGGGCTTGGCGGGGGTAGGACGAACGTGGATTTGGCACAGGACAGTAGAGGACCATTAGAGCAATGCGTATATGAAGTATGAAGCAGATTGGTCAAAGGATGAAGAAATTATGAGACATATACCCGAGCGTTAAAGTTTCATGACGGACGGACAGATCGGTCAAAGGATGAAGAAATTATATGAGACATTTACCCGAGCGTTAAAGTTTCGTGACGGACGGACGGACGGGACGGGACGGACGGGACGGACGGACAAGGGTAACACTAAATTCCCCTCCACTATCGTGGTGGGGCATAAAAATCAGGCGTTCCATGAAAGAAAACAGATGTTATAAAACATTTACCCCCAACGTTAAGTTTATGAATGTGCTAAGTTTGTGACTTTGACCTTGGGGTAAGGGCTGGGTGGTGGGTTATAGATTTGCTACACCATGATAGAGGGTCATCTGAGGAATGAATGTATGAAATAACAAGGTGTTCCATGAAAGGAAACATAAGTTATAAGACATTTATCCCAACGTTAACTTTATGAATGTGCTAAGTTTGTGACCTTGACCTTGGGGAAAGGGGTGGGGCTGGGTCATGGATTTGCTATAGCATGATAGAGTATCATCAGATGAATGCATGTATGAAATATCAAGGAGTTCCATGAAAGGAAACAGATGTTATAAGACATTTACCCCAACGTTAAGTTTATGAATGTGCTAAGTTTGTGACCTTGACCTTGACCTTGGGGGGTAAGGGCTGGGTAGTGGGTCATAGATTTACTACAGCATGATAGAGGCTCATCTGAGGAATGCATGTATGAAATATCAAGGTGTTCCATGAAAGGAAACAGAAGTTATAAGACATTTACCCCAACGTTAAGTTTGTGGACGCCGACGCCGACGACGCCGGGGGTATGCCATAAGCTCTTCAGCACTTCGTTTTAAGGAAACACGGTTATCGCCGTGTGAAAAGTTTCGTCTAAAATAAAATGTATAATAATTCCAATCAATACATGGGGTAATGGTGAATGAATGTTTATTTTGCCAGACAATGTCATATGTACAGAATATACAAAATAGTACGCTGTCTTAGGGGTTTTGATGTGCACCTTTGGCAGAAATCACCAAACTTGGCATATATGACCTTTGATAGGTACTAATCAAATCCTGATATAGGGATCACATTTTGGCATTCGGTAACGCCCCCTAATTAACATAAATTCAAAATGGCCGCCGCCGAAATGGGTTAAAACTAAATATGGTCATATCTCAGCAAATTATAGGCCGATTTCGATGATTCTGCAATGCATTATGATAGTCCTTGGTGTGCTAGATCGACTTGTGATGTTTCCGTTGTCATTGAAGGTCAAGGTCACAATATATAGGTCAAGGTTAATCGATTTTTAGCATAACATAGCTATAAGTTACCAATGAAACTGGCTCTGTAGCTAGTTTGGTGTGTATTATGATAGTTTGGGGTGTTCCCGATCGTTTCGCGAGGTTTACCTCATCATCCGTTGTCAAGGTCACGTGATAAAGGTGAAGGTCAATTTATTTTTGGTATAAAATAGCTTTAATTGACTTGGAAAAAAAAACGGAAATTTATTTTGTAAGATAGATACCAATCTAGTAGATCATGGTTTATTAGAAAATAACTCGATTTGTCTGCACGGTGTCAAGGTCAATACACATTTTCCAATAATTATGGAGAATTCACCCACCAAATTTGATCAAAATAGGATCATGTAACCTAATGTTATCGAGCGGAATAAAAACATGCACGGAATACTGATTGACATACAGACAGAATTGAGCCAAGAAATATGACGTAATAATAACAAAATGCTGCAATGTTTATTACAGTATTCATCAACTGGTGAATCAGCATTAATATTAGATGATACTAACTGAAAATAGACATGTAATTTTGAAATGTTTAAGTTAAGTTCAATATTGAACACGATTCACAAGTTCGAAAAAACCTTCCTTTGCGAATAACAAAATAGGAAACCAATATGTTGATTTGGCATACATGTATCTATGAATATGTATCCCCAATAAAATGAGACATACTATACATTTTGTAACAAACACAGTATTATTATATTTGTGATCATTTTAAAACAAGGTCACTGTTTGCCGTATAGTCAGAATGCCTCTAGTGAAGAACTTATATCTTGCTCAGATTTTACAAGTGTGCAAGCAGAGCATGAGCTACGCTGGACACAAATATAATAAGCCTGACTTTGTCAGACTGAAATGGGTTATACATCCATTAACTTGAGGTCTCTACGGGGCATCACTCCCATCAGCTGGTATACTTATATTAGTATGATCAGTACCGCAACACCATCATCGCAATGTTCATATGTATTTCTCTATAATTGTCAAACTCTATATTGAATACCACATGTTGCTCAAGCGTTAGTGATATATATCGATATGTCAATTATGACAGGCGTGGGCCAACGGTAGATACGACATGACAAAGTCAGCACATGGTATTAGTTGGGAGTTGGTTTCGGAGGGGGACCAGTGCGATCATAACAACTTCCTCCACATTTGCATCTAGCTGTGCACACAAGACCCTTCTTGTAGCAGGAACACCTTCCTGTGCAACTTGAAATGCATCCACAAGTGACCAGTTCTTCTACGGCTTTAGCTGCTCGCGGGAGGGGAATCCATAAAGGCAACCAACCTGACACAGAACCAACCCATCCCCAGGAGCCTGGGCACGGCAAGACTTGTTCTGCCACAGACGACTGTCCCCATACGTATCCAGCTTGGTAGGTTGTTCTCTTGATGTGCTCTATCAGAACGTGCGAGATGACTGTGCGAATATCTGCTGGCGAGCTTGGTTGATATCCGTCTGAGTGCAAGAGACCGGGTATAGTGAGACGACGAAATTTTCAATGAAATTGATTTCCTCTGAAGACAGTGTGAGAGGTCTTTCCATCAGGTGGCATAACGCGGTTGTGAGCTCTGGTCGTGTGCTCGACTTCCCATACGCCGATTTCTTGCCCGTGCCGGAAAAGAAGGATGTGTTGTCGGACCCGGTCATAGCATGGAATGCGGGGAGAGCGTGTGCCTTAGCGGGAGACATGGTGCTGCAGATGTCATGGATGGAAATGTATCTCAACTTCTTGCCCATACCAATCTCTCCGCACCAATCTCGGTGAATAAGGAGATCCCCAGGACAACAACGTCAGTGTCGTTTGCAATTATCAGTAGCCCTGTGTTACTGCATTTGCTGCATGCAACATAACTCTGGTATCATACTCTTCGTGGTTGCATGGACTGAGAGGACTACTCCGTTCGAATTACCGGGTCTTAATCAGATGGTGCAAGATTCTGGCGGACGTTCTCTTCCCAAGTTGTAATAACCACACTCCCCTCGTGTGAACTGTGCAATCACACCTGATAGATACTGATACAGTTCCACCTTGTTGGTTTCGTTGCGCAGATAGCTGTTCCAGTTCTTCGGCATCTTCCCATTCCCATCATTTGGTAATCGCTGCCGAACTCCTGCTCCCATTGTCTCTCTGGCTGTCGCTTTCAGGCTGTCTGGTAGATACCGATCCCAGATGACGTCAACACGCTTAGCCATGGTCAGGTGCTTTTCAATGAAGGGAATTACCTTCTGCTCAGCATAATCACGGAATGTTTTGATGCTTGTGTCCGGTCTCAGGATATGCACCATATAGACACTATCAATTAGCTTCCCATCAGCCTCATCAAAGTCGGATGGCGAGTCTCCTTCTAAACAAGGCACTAGATCGGACTTTTGCCCACTTCGCATATGGCCGTGTTTTGATAAGGATGGTGGGGCATCAGCATTCTCGACTTCAAACAGGCGGTCGGTATTGCCTTCCCTGACTTGCAGCGCGATGTATAAGTTGGCCTAGTAGGTGCAGGTCTTGTGCTGTCGATACGTTTGCTTTTGTTTTTTTGTGTGACGATTGCACGGAAGAGGGATTGTGTTCATCTTGATTGGCTCATGGAAGGCGACTGCTTGAGATTCCAGGCGTTCCTTTACGAATGCTGAATGTTGTTTCTTTCCCTCTTCATGAGCACACATGATACTTTGGGCGACATCCACTGACATGACTTCTTTGGTGTCGAGAATGATGAGTTCGTCGCTGTCTTCATCGAAGAGATTCCCCGCCTTTTGAAATGCTGCGACGAGTTCCTTGGTGCCTGCTGTAAACCTCAGCTGGACGCTTGGACTCCGATCATGGTGTTTGGGAACACAGCCCTTGCGAGACTGCATACCAGCCTCAAACTCCGTGATGATCCGTGCAACTTCTGGCCCTGCGACAGACCATTCAGTGAATACGTACTCATTATTCAGATTGAGAGCACCGCCATGCATCTTCAATTCCTTATTCTGTTGTTCATGGTTTTGGTCAAAGCCAATCAGGGAGAATGGATTTTGCATCTTGGCAATGGTGAAGAAGTCCGTCCGTCACAAAACTTTAACGCTCGGGTAAATGTCTCATAATTTCTTCATCCTTCGATCGATCTGCTTCATATTTCATATACACATTGCTCTAATGGTTCTCTAACGCCCTGTGCCAAATCCACGTTCGTCCTGCCCCCGCCAAGCCCAGGGTCAATGTCACATTTTGGAATTTGGCCTCATTTATTATCAAAGCGATATGTGGGGCATCTGTGTTCTATGAACATTTTCTAGTTTTACACTCCACAGCTATGGAACCGGTTTCCATCTGGGATTTCAGCTTGAATTTGGATGTCTTGAGACATGTTTGAATCCCAAACATGGATATATATATATAGGTACCAACATCAATCATATAGGTGTCTCAAATGCCGTGATATGAAGGAAAAAAAAAAAAAAAAAAAAACATGATTTTAATTAGCGACCATTTTGAAATTCAAGATGGCGCTCTCATTCAAATTATTCAATCCTCCTATTGATGTTCTTGTCGTGTATATTGGCCCTACAAATTGGTAAATACACCAATGTTAGACATATGCCCATATTTGTCGCAGTCCAAGATGTGAGCAAAATATATTTTCATGGCGGCCATCTTGAATTTATGCAAATGAGGCAAGTGACCAAGTACCAAGTACACTTAACTCAAACGATAGTGTGTATCCAAACACATAATTATAGCATTTTATATCAGTTATGTAGTTAAACTAAGCAAAGATATGAAACAATATGTATATCTAAATCTGTAGCAAAACATTGACATTTGGTGGCCATCTGGGTGGCCATCTCGGACTTTATGCAAAGTACGAAGTCTATCTATTCATTTCACATCGGAATCACTGACCCCTAAAACGTATGTCTAGGCACCAAGATCACCTTCCTAAGTCAATTCCTTCAGAAGTTATGTAATTTCTATAATTTTGGCGGCCATCTTGGCGGCCATTTTGAATTTATTCAAATGATTTAATTATCCAATTACATATTAAATTTTCCCAAAAGATGTGTTGTGTCCTATAACCCACTTGTATAATTTTAAACTACTTAAGTATGTCACCAGAGAGCAAGAGTATGACAAAGTATATATTGTTGGCGGCCATCTTGAATTTATGCTAATACCGAGTCACAAATTGTGATCCCTATATCAGGATTTGATCAGTACCTATCAAAGATCATCTGTGCCAATTTTGGTGATTTCTGCCAAAGGTGCACATTATGTCCCTATATCGACCCTAAGGCAGCGTACTAAAAGTATCTGCATCACTATATGAGCAGAAAACCTGTTTTCGGGAGTCTGGCGACGTCACAAGATAAGACGTCGTTAACTTAGCTGACGTAATTTCCGCTGAGATTTGCACTCTGACTTCGAAGTTCAGTTGCTTGTTTCAGAACAATAGGCTACGATACTCGCTCACTGCAAGGCGAGTTGACTCTCCAAAGGACAAAATGCTACCGTAACACTCCCAAAACAAACACAAGGCGTTGTAACAAGCTGACATTGCGGTAACAAATTATGTCTGCAAAAATGTTAGAGTGTGTCTACATATTGGATTACCGATATTGTAAGTTGAGGCTTGTCACATTCAAATGAAGGTTAGCGTGACATAGACAGCAAACATACATGTGGCCGAGTACAGCCGACATGAAAAATACCTAGTCGGCTCATAGGCGTCGCCAGGATTTTCGAAAGGGGTTGCGAGTGCCGAAGGGACTCGGCGGGGAGAGCACGAGAGGGGTGTCCCCTCTTTTTTAGCGGATGGTCCGGGAAATCTTTTGGATAGTAGATGCACTAAACTAGTTGTCCTGGTTATTTCAGAGGCATCGAATCTGATTTAGGCGCGTTGTGAATTACATATATTTGCAAAATCTGAAGTGATAAATATACGGGATTGGCGATATGAAGACAAAAATATGTGGTAATAGGTGTACTGATGTAATCTAAGGTAGGATACCCTGATCGGTGTTAGGCGCCCATACCACACCAGTAAACTAATTTAGCCCATCCCCTATAAGGGATATAACCTAATTCAACTCCAATGGATAATAATCCATCAGGGTCAAATCAGATGAAATGGGATTCCGGAAAGGATGAATCCCGTTAATTACGCGTTACCCTCCCAGCCTTCACGTTCTAACGTAGGAGCATGCTAAGTTTGTTTACACGTCTAATTGTTAAACAACACATTAACTCCACACCGGTGCATCAGTTGTAACCCACGTCTTCTCCACTTGGCTAACATTATATTAGAGTGAACAGTTGATAAACAAACTTGCGAGTGGTATGGGGGTGGGGCGTAGCTTATTGTGATAGGGTATGCCTGCGAATCACAGTGTGTTGTTTACCGAGCATAATTATTCACTTGCTCATGATATAACGACGAATATATTATATATTTTTAAAAAAAATGACAAAATGAAAAGGGGTTGCGTTCGCACCCCCGCAACCCCCCTGGCGACGCCTATGCGGCTGTATTGGGTCGAAAAACCCATCCCATATTTTCTTTTAATTTGAATAAGCGTGATGTCAGATCAACGGTTTTCCGGGAGATTCGTCTTACAGATTACATTCAATTATATTCTATGGCGCGCCATCGACTGTGTACTAGTTTTAATGTAATTAAAGGTACATGCCCACTCAGTAGGCACAAAGTATTATTTATAGGAATTAAATAAGTGTATAATTGTGTCACCATTCCACTAGTTCTAAAACATTAGGAGTGCCCGCTATACAGATATAATCATTTAGTAATATTTATTTTACTCATAGTGACTCGCGGTGGCATTAGGCTATTTTCATATGCAAATGAGGCATGATATTTTTTAATTATTTATACTAATTAAATGCGTCACCTGAAAAAATAATATTTCGACAGATTATATAGTATGATCATTACCCATCAAGAAACAAATACAGAAAATAAATAGTAATGTCCGTTAACATTTTAAGGAAACACTATTATCGTCCCTGATATCAGTGTGGAAATTTATATCTGATACAAATTGCATAGTAATGCCAATCAGTACGTGGGGTTTTATGGTGAAATGAATGTTTATTTTGCCTGAAAATTTCATATCTACAGAATATACACAACTATCTATAAAGAACAGTGTGTGCCTACTGAGTGGGCATGTACCTTTAATGTTGAACGTATTGTCCTCCCCATTTACAGGTGTATTCCATTCTGTATTTGCTAAACTGTCGTATAGCCCAATGAACCAACCAGTTAATCAATAAGAAATGACATACATGGACAGTAAATATTACTGTCTGATTCATATATTTCTGTGGTTTCTGTGGTTTT
>CM055277.1:46718276-46741137 GCA_029237695.1 Conchocele bisecta
ACATACCTACCTTGCAGTGGTGTCCGGTTTGGAGAGGTTGCGCACATATAGCTAGCGTGCATTGGAGTTCGGTCTAGATAGGTTCCGCACAGTGCTGTCCGGTTTAGAGACGTTCCGCAAACACATCTAGTTTACAGTGGGGTGTCCGGTTTAGAGAGGTTACGCACATATACATACCGGTCTAGAGAGATTCCGCACACATACCTAGCTTGCAGTGGTGTCCGATTTAGAGAGCTTCTGCACATATATATATAGCTTGCATTGGTGTCCGGTCTAGAGAGGTTCCGCACACATGCATAGCTTACAGTGGTGTCCGGTTTAGAGAGGTTACGCAAATATACATTGTCCGGTCTAAAGAGTTCACGCACGTACTTAGTTTATATTATTGCCTGACGCATATAACTGCTCACTGCCGCTTACTGCTAGCAGTGAGACACATCTCATTGCCCACTGCTACTTACTGCTAGCAGTGAAACACACCTCACTGCTCACTGCCGCTTACTGCCAGCAGTGAGATCTCACTGCTACTTTCTGCTCACTGCTAACTTCACACCAATTGCGAAAAGTGCAGATCCTGATTTGACGGCTTGTCAAGAGCCGTCTCATCTGGATCTACACTTGTTGCCAATACCACTATACAGGCCTATGGTGTTGAAAGGGTTAAGGGGTGCATACGCATCCGTCGCACCCCCTTGCGTACGGGCCTGGAGTACTGAATATTATCGCTGACGCAGTGTCCAGCTAAAACAAGTTTGTCACGTGAATACGCATGGCGAGTGCATCCGTGCGAACTGTGAATGCTAGTTATTTTTTTGATAATAAAGTTACTTTCTCAAATCACTCACAGGGGCAAATATATTCAGGAAACCAATACAAATCTTCAGTTAAATACTTTTTTTCCTAACTCAATACCCCATTTTCCAATCTCGACTGAGATACAGTACCTTTAATAAACAGTTCCGTCATGACGATGGCAGTACCGCCTGTGCTAATCTTGCCAATATTTCTCCAATTATCTATTACAAAATACTCGACTATTCTGCTTAAAATCAAGCAGCTTGATTGCCCGAGCTTGAGCTGTCCTATAGCTCAGGCAATCAAACGGGTTGAATGCGTGTTGGCATTGCCAATAGACGTTCAGAAACGTTGATAATCTAGGCAAGATTAACTTTTTTGCTTTTCCCAGTATACTGGTATACCCTCCATACCGAGGCTTATCACCAGTGAGTGCTTAGAAGGAAAAATAAATAGTGAACTATGAAAAAGATGAGATGGAGCAGAAGAGTTAGGAAAGATAGAAGAAAGTACAGAAAAGAAAAGACTACAGAGAGAGAAGAGTGTTCAAATTTAGTTGAGTCTAGAGTGCTGGATCTTCAAGACCTGTGTCTCGAATGAATCAAGCGACTCTGCCAAGCAAGTATGAGACGGGAGCTGGTTCCACTGGATAACGGTCCGAGGGAAAAAATGAGAATCGTGTTCAGTCCTTGTCAGCACGTATTTGCCGGTATTGATGTTGACGTCTGCCAGTGCCTCTAATGAGGTAATTATCATCGTCATGCAATGGCTACAAGACAGTTTCTTATTTTATAGAGCATACATAGCCTGGCATCGACACGTCTTTGCTCAAGAGATCTCCATTCCAGACTATGTAGCATGTCGGTCACACTAGAAGTGTTATGGTACCTATTATGAAGGATATAAGATTTCTTAGTGGTGATGTGATAGTGTGTCGTCTGCGAAGAGCCGCACTGTACTATATTGTACATACTCAGGAAGGTCATTAATATATACCAGAAATAGAGCTGGTCCCAGGACTGAGCCCTGAGGTACGCCAGAAAGTACAGGAACAGTTGAGGAAGATTTCCCTCTAGGACCACCTGCGATCTACCACCGAAGAAAGAACCAATCCAGCACACATTCGTGCCTTTCACACCATACAAAACAAGTTTGTAGAGTAGTCTGTTGTAATCAAACTTGTCAAAGGCCACAGCAAAGTCCATCACTACGACATCGTTTTGTCTACCACGTTGCATATTAGAGGCAATATCGTGTACAAACTCGATTAGTTGGCTTTCTCAGCTGCCTTCTTCGCGGAAACCATGCTGGAGAGGGTAGAGAATGTTGTGGTGTTTGAGATGTTGCATCAGGTTACTGCATACACTATGCTCAAGGAGCTTACAACATATACAAGTAAGAGAAACTGGACGGTAGTTGGAAGGAGTAGTCTTGTCGCCTTTGTTTGTAAATCAGAGTTACATTTGCCTGTTTCTAAACATCTGGGAGAGATTCCTCCTGTTGAAGAGATCTCGGCATTGAAAAGAATAGTAAGTTTAGGTGCAAGTTCAGCAGAGAGATTCTTCAGTAATGCAGGACTTAAGTTGTCAGGGCCGGGAGCCTTGGAAACAGAGAGGCTATGCAGTAGCTTTTGCACCCCCTTTTCATTTACCTTGATCATTAAATTGATCATTGAGCAAATTTGCATTGGAGACAGGATCGGTAATTATAACACCATTTCTCTTCAGGGACTTCAAGCCTGTGGCATCAGTGTTTATGTGTTTAATAAATGTCCAGAAACGTTTAGAAATGTTAAAGTTTTCTTCTACAGAATTTTCATCATTGGGTGTGATAAGGTTTTCAACATACTCCCAGTAAGCTCTCCTACTTATAGTTTGTATATAATGTTTGAATGTCTTAAGTCTGTTGGTACCTTCAGAGGTTGATTGATGTCTATTTTAGAAGTACAGTTTATATCTTTTTTAATTAGACGTCTAATAGTTCCATTTATCCATGGCTGTGATCCTTGAACTTTACAGTTGTGTGTGGGATAAAGCCGCGAATGGCTCTTTCGAGTTCTGAAATGATGTTGTCCCAAAGCTGATTAACAGGAGTCGAGTCATCAAAAGAGTGTTTCAGGCTTTCCCCAAAGATGACCATATGTTTCTTAAGACCATCCCAATCAGCTGTTCTGTATAGAGGAATCTTCCTGGAGGTCTGTTTATTTCTAATAGGTTTAATATTGATCTCTGTCAGGACGTCATCGTGATCACTAATACCTGGAATCACTCTGCAACTGGAGACATTGGTGGGGTTATTTGCTATAGCAAGGTATAGGATATTGTCCCTTCGTGTGGGTGTGTTTACAAGTTGTGTAAGACCGAGAACATCCAAGAGGTCAACAAATTTATATGTGAGTGTGGGATAGCCACAATTTGACTTAATACAGTTATTGGGCTAGTCATACCCAGGAAAGTTCCTGTCACCAGCTATGATGATGTGCGAACTAGTCATACCCAGTCTGTGTAGAGATTTTGAAAACCGGGCCATGCTTATGTCGTCACCTTCAGTAGGTTTGTAATAGCTACAGATCAGAAGTTGTTTACACCCAGCAATCTCCATCTTCATCCAAGCGATCTCGCAGTCAGTGTGCAATTCTGTAATTTCACTACAAATGTAACCGTCCTTTGCTGCAATGATTACCCCACCCCCTCCCCGCTTTCTGTCAATCCGTAATACATTTTCGAGGAACGTTTGTGGTAATATCTCACCGAGGTGTATGGTAGCATCGATCTTGGTTTCGACCCATACAGTAATGTCTGGATTTATAGTATAAATCATATTGTTAAGGTCGGTGTTATGGACCACAATGGAATTGGTATTGACACTGAGGACCTTTATCGGCTTTATGGTACGGCAAGTATGCTTGGGTTTCCTGTGATAGGGTTTGTTATGGAGAGTGGGGGCTGGAGATGAAGTGTACATAGGTTCGCCTGGACTGCTCTGGACATCGGACAAAGAGCTACAATTACATGGACTAACGGGCTCAAAGCGGTTTGACAGAATCAGGTCATCAATACAGTTGGACGAGACTGTGATATGATTGATAGAGTTGCAATTCATGCAGTGCCAACGCACACTGGTGGACTGTAGTGTCTGAAAGGTCGCATCACCGATGTCCTGACAGTCAATATGGAACCAGATACAACACTTGTCACAATAAACTGCATTCCGAGACCAAGTTACATTTGCATCGAATGTACCACATGGATGTAAACTACCACTAGAAGTACCACTACCGATATCGGAACATGAAATGGTTGGTCCTGGATTAGGATGGATAAACAGAGACCACTAGGATACACATGTAAAACAATTATTGTTGGGTAAGGTATCAAATCGTTTGTATTTGTCGTGTTTTACTACAGATAACATAGACGTGAAAGTGCCACATACATTTTCATTTTGTATTGTGAATGTCTCTGTTACCTTTTGCGAGTTCGAGTCATAAATGGACAAACCTGGGCGGAACGAGTCATGCTGCAGTCTGGGATGCAGACATTTGAGACACAAGACAGTGACTAGCAAGAAAGTAAATCCTACGAGTGGACTGTTTGGGTTAAACATGATAAGTAGTTAGGGGCAGCTCTATAGATCTAGGTCACGCTATATGTTTAATCATTTCCGTCATCTTGTTTTGAGGAGTCAATTTTTCGTGTAGGTATACGAGGACATTTTCCCGCCCTCTCTCTATAGGGTAGTGGGTTTTACTATATGTTTAATCATTTCCGCCATCTTGGATTATGAGGAGTCAATTTCTGAGGTTTTATAGCGATAAGCCGTAACCCTTAGGTATTAGCGTAGGTACACGAGCACTTTTACTATCCAATATTATAATGTGCTATCAAATAAGGGGTTCCGCCAGGTTTCGAACCTTCGTATTACAAGCAGGCGCGCTAACCAACTGAGCTAATGGGTATAATTACAAACCAATCCCCAAAAAGTAGTGTATAGATAGACCACATCCGATATTACCACCTGTTGCAATACCCAGTCGTACATTGTAGCAGTCGACGTTATCTGTCAACCAATCGAATTCACTTCTAGTCATTGGAGAAATCATATCGAAAGGCTTTATGGTTTAAATGCCGCACATGTATTATACCCGTTAATAGCAGACGACAATTTCTACCTGCGCAAACCTGTATTCAATACACGGATCGATACCGTTGATGCCGGGGTATTTAAAAAATATCACAATGGGTTAATATTCGCATTATTGGCTAGAAACATATTTGTATTTAGCATTAAACATCTGCCCATACGCGTTCCTAATTTGTATATGTGACTGGACATTTTATTACATGTTTCTTGATTTAGCCCGTGTCACAGAGTTAACATGTACGTGGCTTTGCTATAAGACGCACGTATTGTTTTATTAAACTATAGCGGTTGTCGAGCATTTGACAATAGCTTGTATTGTGTGTACCGTCTCATGGTAAGACTTGTCATTTTTATGGTCATATAGCGAACGTAAATATGCATATTATAAGTACTCGTGTATTACATATACAAATGATTAACTTGGATATACATGTAACCAGTCATTTCGCTTATGGATGGATTGGTGTGCATACTGATAGTAGGATGGATTTTGTTTGTTTCTTAGTGTTTAACGGCACAGCAAGAAATAAGGTAATTTTTTGGCGGGATCAACAGGTTCGATTCCAGTATTTCACGTGCAAAGGTGTAGGGGGTTGGATCATAACATTAGAACTGAATGTTTTCATTAATACTATACATATTCAGTCTTGAAATTAAATGTCATATCTCTATCCCTGGTAATTTTGTAAGGATCAGTCACGGTCACAGAAGCGGTGGACAAGGTTTTCATCATATTTTTGATCACGTCATAGTTTATCTGTTTTAATGATTCAGCGTGATGCCTCTTATCTTACAATGTGTTAATATTCCATTTTCATCGGGTCTGGCAGTTTGAAAAGCGTAGTTCTTTGGTACTCCTGTAACACCTACGATACGACTTCTTACGTGTGTGGTGTGTTGTCTGGACATCGGTCTTGTAATTTATGCGTTTCGCTTGTTTTTCTAACCGTACACATCTAGTAAACGTTTGTACCACGTTAACTATGCCTATCGATACAGATTTGTTGACTGTTGTGAGGTCATAAGTGTAGGGGCCTGTTTTATTTTCTCTTTGTGTTGGTATCTTTGGCACATGTGATAGTTTGTCTATAAGGTCATGTTGTGTTGTTATATTGGTGGACATCCATTTTGTTCACTCAGTGACAATATATTTAAATAGAGATTCATTATTGGATACAAACAGTTATTATGTAGTCATCCATTAATAATATACATAGCTGATATAATACATGCAATGGCTATCAATGTGTATTAAATCAGAGTAATGGACTTGAAAGCAACAAGAACACAGTATTACATTTATATACATGTATTACTAACTATACAACATCTACAAAGTGCTATACAACATTATAAAACTTCAAAACACAGAAACGACCCCTATCCCCACTCTCTCTCTCTATATCTTCTCCCCCCCTCCCCATCTATCATCTATCTACTCTCACACACACACACACATACTGAATTTATTCTTTATTATTCCCATGAAAAATATATATTGTGTAGTTACAGACGTAGTTTGCCGATTGTAATATAAACACGCGTAACGTTTGAACAAATTAAATAAATGATTATTGTTCTGTCGACTATAACTAAACACAACTATAAACATTCGATGGTATTTACAATCATGATTGTTCGTTTATTAACTTCGATATATGGTATTGTCGTGTAGTCATTCTCAAATTGATTTATATGTGAATACTAGAACTTTATAGCAAATAGTGTTACGAATATAGTCAGTACACTAATGTTATACATCTTGTACGTCAGATGCGTTTATCCATCAATTTAATTTCTTAGGAAAATGTAACCATTTCACGAAATATTGTTTGTTTCTTCCTTTGCCTCTCGCTTTAATAATAGTTTCCACTTTCCACATTTGGTTGTGATTCACAGAAATTTTTTGAATTTCGCTTTCATAGAACGTTCCAGTAATATCTTCATCCGCCATGTTGTTCAAGCGGTACAAGGGTATCTGTCCCCGGAAATATCGCCGGAATATTTTTAATATTTCCCCGCTGTATGTCTGATCGTAAGCTCTGGTAAACGTCGCACGTAAGTGTGATATACGGACATAGTCACCGATTTTGAACCGGAAACGTTTCTTCTTTGTCACCGTTCCATCTTTACGTGATAGATAAGTAGCAATTCGGACTTCCATTTCATTTTCGTCTTTAACCGACGCTGGCGCCCTATTTATCGTTCTATGTACGGTACTATTATAACTTGTCGCTATGTCTTGTAGCACTGGTAGATATATGTCCGTTTGTTTATAGTTCACATAGCGGTACAGTTCATCTTGATAGTCTTGATTGTTCTCTCCGCTACGGACGCTTTGGTTTCATTTTGTGTAGGAAAATACAAAACTTTGTTCTTTTTCATCAGATCTTGGACAACTTTAGCGCGGAATTCTTGACCTTTATCAGTGGATAGTCGTCTCGCGATTCGTCCTTCGGCAAACATTAGGTGTACGCTCCCATAGAAAGTCGGGTACTTGTAAACCCCACTACTTCAAAGAAAACGTGGGGTCGGGAAACCCGAGTTGCACAGCTGGATACTGGAATAAACCTGTCTGCATCCCCGATACCAACAAGATTTAATGTTCCTACGGCGAGATTTAATGTTCCTAACACCGGGTCAAATGGCCCATTAGGCGATATGACAAGATTCTGAAATTCCCAGTTAAATTTCTAAATATGTTATAACGCAAATAAAATCTATAAAAAAATGCTATAATCAATTTTATCATTATCAGATGATGCAAAAATGCCATTTCTTTCTCCCGTTAAAAATCGGTTGACCAACGACAAATATATTGTGAAAAAAAAGTAAGATTTTACCAAAATATGTGTTCGAAGACCTCTCCAAATCCCGCCAAAATGGTTCCAATACGGCGTAGGAATATGCGGGCCAAAATACTATCTATGATACCATTATAATATAAAATCGTATTCAATAGTTATATACACCGAGGTGAATCGATATAGGTATGCATTCCACTAAACAAACGAAAATTAACAAGAAGCCAAATCGCCAAACATAATCCTTATGTGCGAAAATGAAACTGGACGTGTGAGAACTACTTTGTGTCCGCGCATGTTTTTGAGTGCATACCAACGTGGACATCAACAGCGTCGGTTTCATTTTCATTCTTCATATGTGTGCCGATATGCCTGTTACATATAGCTAAATTAATAGTGTGTAGAAACCGGTCAGAAATATTATTTGTGTTCGTAAACTGCTTCTTCTTTCATAAACTTATGGAGTTTAATATGTACGCGAAAGGTGATGCAGTGCAGGCTGTAGATGAACTTGGGAGGTGGGAGGAATGCCGCGTGATAGAGACAGTACCTACTGGCGTCACTGTTTCATTTGTTGGGTGGTCGGCGGAATTCAACCGCACGGTTGAAAATATTTCAGAAATAAGGAAGACAATCGACCCGTTCAAAGAAGACTTCCGTAAGTATTGTAGTTTTATAATTTCTGTATCAATAGTAGGCGTTTTCTTTGATTGGACACTAGTTGCGAACACATAACTGCTGCATACTGGTGTATAGTATGCAGCAGTTACGTCTCGCAACTAATTGGACACGGACTTGTTAATATGCATATGCCAGGTATTCAATAACGTTTGTCTGCTACAGAGTATGCAATCCCTTTCAGTGCGAAATTAAATCTGATACCTAGATCTTCCATACACTGGTTAGCAGGCGCTGCCCTTACTCGGATTTGACCGAGGTTAACATTGTCTGGGTTGAATAAGTTTATAATTGATAGGCCCTGACATTGTACACTTATAATCATGTTGATGCCCGTCCAGCTGAACACCAGAGGGCTGTTCAATAGGCGAATTCTCGCGAACGCTTGCGAGCGGTAATTGCTAAAGGACACATCACTTTCCACGCGCTACAAATGCAATATTACGAAATAAATTCACTGGCATCAGGGCAAAACAAATATTTCCACCTTCTTATATCCATTGCGCAATGGATGTAAGAAGATGGAACTATTTGTTTTGTCCTGGTGCCAGTGAATAAATTGTACATAACAGGTAAAGCACATGAATTTGATCAATTCATTTCATGATGGATATATACATCTCGCAAGCGTTCGCGTTTATATTACAGTCGTGTCCGGTAAAGTCGCGCGTCCGGTAATTTAGCGCACCTGTTTTTATCTGTATTGTCAACTTGCATTAACCCGCCATCCGTATCTCATAAGTTACCATTTTCATAAACTATGAAACTTCGAACGATATTCTTTCAATCAGTCAAAGTATATTTTGCGAGTAAATGTACATCTGTGTGGCAGTTCATCAAATAAATCATTGATAAATCAAGCGCACCCGGTATTGTTTACATTAGTAACAACACGTCATCGATCATCTCATAAAATATCGTCTGTCAACCTATGTTGACTTCACTTTTAGGAGTGCAATTTGGCATAAGATTGAGTATATTCAAATTTATGAACGACGTCAGTGGGAAAACAGATGACGATATTGATGAATTTTCGACAAATGACGTCACTAAAATTGCAATGCACGACTTCTTGATATTCGGGAAATACCCAAAGTGGCTGGACAGAAGAAGGTTGTTGACATCATTGCACATCGTTTTACTGCATTATATTTTGTAGAAATATGGCGAAATGATGGGTTATTATGCATATCAAATTCTAGGTCTGAATATGCAATATTTATAGATTGATTACGTTATTTGTTTCTTAGCTGCGCGAGATTACCGGACAGCACTGTATATGTTGAACACGGACACACGTCCGGAACATACAACCAAGTCCGAACCGCATATTTCTAAACTCCGCGTGGAAAAACGATCGAAGACGCATTATTCCTCCGAATCACGTGTGCAACTTCTAACACCAGATGTGAAAGTATATTTTGTTTCTCTAAACACACTAAATCTAGTTTGGTAATGAACAAACAATTTCATTCTTTGTCGATTGAATGCGACACCGAATCGTGATAACCGACACGGTCCTATTTCCGGCATCAAATGACTGCTGTTGATAGGCCGTTAAACACCAATAAGCAATCAACCTCTTTCCGACATTTATCATCTTGCTGTCTGTCTGTGTTGGTGTCATTATACGGTTGTCTGTCTGTGTGTCCGGATCACCTTCACAGAGAAATCTGTTGTATATAACTTCTGTTTCCTTCTTCAGAAATTCTAAATATTTCATGCATACATTCCTCTGAGGATGTACTATCAGGCTGTGACAAATCCACGACCGTCATACCCCCGCTCACTCCAAGGTTGAGGTCACATACTTAGTGCGTCCAAATTACCTTAACGTCACAGAAATCTGTTATGACATCTGTTTCCTTTTTCAGAAATTCTTGATATTGCATGCATTGCTCACAGGGTATACTGTGACAAATCCATGACCGTTATACCCCCGCTAACCCCAAGGTCAAGGTCACATACTTAGTACGTTCACATAACCTAACATCAGAGAAATCTGTTTTTCAATATTTCATGCATGCATTCCTCTAAGGGTCTACTATCATGCTTTGACAAATTCATGACCGTCATACCCCCGCTCACCCCAAGGTCAAGGTCACATACTTAGTGCACTCGATTTACCTCAACATCAGATGAATCTGTTATAACTTCTGTTTCCTTCTTCAGATTTTTTCATTATTTCATGCATGCATTCCTCTAATGGTCTACTCTCGTGCTGTCACAAATCCACAACTGTCATTACCCCAAGGGTAACGTTACATACTTAGTTTGTTAACAAAACCAAACATTGATTTTTTTTATATTGTGGTGCCTGGGCCCACACGGGGGTATTCCGTAAGCCTCGCTTATTGACAAATCTAGTTTGACTTAGACTGATGAACAGTCGTGGCGAGTTTATATCGATATTATTGGTATAATTATAAGTATAAATTATAGCCACGCGAGTGAAGTTTCAGTACAATACACTGTTTACAAATTATGGACCCGATTTCAGACGAAACAGACCCGATTTCTGGATATAACAGGTTGATGGACTCGAATGAAATTTCTGATTTAGGTGAGGATGCCAATTGATCGACCAACCCCCCTACGTCGGTGCCTGGCAGAGTGACGGAATGAGCCAATCTGATTGGTTCATTCCGTCTTTTGCGGGCTCCGACCGGGGTCCATCAATTGACCATCACCCCTGTCTATTTATCATAGAGAAAATACAGAAACAAATGCTTAAAAAGTAATGTTATTGAACATGAAATATGTTGATAAATTCAATGCCAAAAGTTTAATTTTTAAAAGCACATCAAAAATTGAGTTGGAAAATGATAAGGTTGGGGTGCCTCTAGTTGCGCCCCGTAACTCTGAATTCTTAGCATACTGGCTAGCTCAGTGATATGGGCCAGAATTCAGTATTTGGCCTAATAGGGGGACATTTAAGAGATTTTTTGGATTGTGTGCTTTGTTAGAAAAACTACAACGTGGCATAGTCCAAGCCACTAGGGTTTGGACAATTGCAGTTGTTTGCAGAATATACATGCCTTTGACTACGGAGAGATAGAAATGTGCTGAATCTCGTGTATGTAACATTGACAAAGAGGTAATATGTATTTGGTGATCCTATGTTGCTTTCAAATGGGATCTTAGTTTCTTTGTTGTGTAAAGACGTGTTTTACTGTGCACTAACAATCACCTTTACCAGAAAATGCATTGATTATTGGTTGATGAAAAAATGGCTACAATATATTTTTCTTGTCAAATGTTACATACACATATTCCATGCTCATTTTAAACTGTTAGAAATGAGATTATACTATATGTTTATGGCTGGTAACAAACCTATTTGGACCTTATTTGTTGTAGAGGCATTATTTTAAATCATGCTTTACCTTGAGAAGTATATTGTGACATTTGATCGAAGTCGCGTATGTAACATTGACAAATATGCCAAGCAATACTTTTTTTTTAGAGACTGGATGCTTATTACTATGTGGCAACTGGAATTTCTTCTTGTAAGACAATAAACTGTATAAAGATAAGATGATTGTTAACAGTTTACACAGAAAATGTTTTGATTAATGTGTAATAAATAAATAGATTGCAATATGTTATTCTTGTAAATGTTACATGCACATTTTTCAGGTTTATTTATTTATGTTAGTAATAAGTTTACATGAGCAGATTAGAGTTTGCAACCATCCCATTATCACCAAATTTTGTTTAAATCCACAATTTAATAATTTAAAATACCCTGAATACTCCATTGCAACATCTTTAACATGTTTTCGTCAATGTTACATACATATCATATACCTTCATTTATTTATACAGCAAATAGCACTACATGAGCTATTTACAACTTATAATGAACCTACAGGGACAGGATTTATTTTATAAACTATAAATTAATTATTATCGCGAACGGACTATTTCAACATTTGAGGCAATTGATGTATGTAACAATTTTGTCAATTTTGTCAATGTTACATACACATTATTGAAATTCCTTTACATATTTTGTAAATAAGATTATAAAAGATATGTGGTTTGTAACAAATCTATTAGGAGCAGCTTTACGTTAAATGCATTGATTTTGCTTATATATTGCCATGACCAGTCCGTTAAAACACTTTGATCTGATTTACAGCAGTATGTAACATTTTGACATGAAAAACATGAAAAACTATACTTCCTATCATTTTTTTTCTAGCTGGCCATATCCTCTATGTTTTGGTGCCAAAAGTGAGAATATGCTGATTTCTAACAAATGTAGTAAAATAAACCTGGCTGTTGATTGTTGTTTTCTATGTTACATGAAGCAACTTCTGCATATGTAACAGTTTGTTGACTAATAAAAATATAAATATTAAATACACTTTTACCATTTTTGTTTCTTTTAAGATAAAACAAAAATCTTACTTGCATCTTAAGACTCACCGCCAGATGGTTCAATATGTCAGTAAAGAAACTAATCAGGTTCCATAGTGTAAGCTACTGGACTGGTTATACGTATGTAACAGGGTTTGACAAGAAAATGTTACATACACACACTCATTTTGGTTATATTTTTTTCAATGGTTATACTTCCGATGGACAAATAATTTTTGTACTGAAATATAGTTAGACTGCTCACAGAAACGTACAATCTCTTTCGACGCAATGAAAAGGGCAAGATCAATATGAAATACTTGCACATACTAGGACATGTTAAAAATGTCCCCCTTTTTCACCTAAAAAGTGTGAGATACATACATATTGAAGAACTGTACAGCTTGTTCAATCAACTTCAATAACCTAGTTTTTGGTACTGCTAGATAGTCCATATGTGTATTCATATAACTGAAGTCGTAAAAGTGTTCCATCTCAACATTTCTCTTTGTATGTAGTGTTTAAATAGAATTGACAAGAAAAATATGCATTCTCCAGAATAGCGAATTCTTGCCCATATATATCTTTTTAGGGATAGCAGGTTTGCATTCTCAGTGTTTTATCTGCCTCTCAATTATGAGTCAAATTCCCAATTATTTTTTTAGTATTGACCCATTAAAATTCTGAAATGTTATCATTTTTCGATAGAATGATAGATTGAGTTTCTGAAATCGTCATTTTTCGAGAGCACCTACATTTAGCCAGTACATTTAACGGTTACGGTATATTATACAGTTTCGGTGCAGGTGAAGGTAATTATTTATGAAACAATATATACAATTAGAGCTCCAGTTACGGTGCGTAATTTAGGGGCAAGTTTATTATTCAAGTGAAAATTTGGGAGTGCATTTGAATCGTCTCAATGATACGATTTTTAAGCACCAACTTGTCATATTTGGTGAAGGAATCGGAACATTAACCAATTACACATCCTTAACTGGAGCTTTGATAATTACACGGTCGACTAAATAGCATTGTTCTGCTTTTTCTCAATTGTTAATAAAACTACAATATCTATACTAATGTTATTAAAACAAATCTAAGTGAGTGTTAAAAATGTTCTGGTGTACCAAAATTATCTTTTACAAGATATTGAATAATAAATAGTTTTATACACTGTGACAGTTAAATGAGACGATGCTACAGCCTCCCAACTTGCAGTTTTGTTCATTTGTGAGTACATAAGACGATTCTATGTATTTGTGCATTTTTTGTGTAAACACGAGAAGTATTTAATGCGAAAGTTTTGATAGTGCAGGAATCGGGTCCGTTATGTCCAGTTACCACTGTTTACATAATTATGGTGAACAAACATACGACTGAAAATCGTGTGTGAAAATCGTGTGTTTGAAGCCTTTCTGATGGTGTCTTTCTACCCATCGGTGCCTCACAAATTGACGGAATGAACCAATCTGGCTCATTTCCCATCCCAAGGTCAAGCATCACCAGGCGCGATTTGTTGTCTTTCGACAACTCTTGCTTTGGCTACGTAACGAGACATATTTTTTTTGTATACCTGTTGCGATACATCTTGCAAAGAGATATTAAAAATGTTTGCTTTTAATTATTATATAATAACAAAGTAATTTTCATTAATTTATTTCGCGACATATTAGGGGAGGTCGCA
This sequence comes from Conchocele bisecta, assembly GCA_029237695.1. NCBI lineage: Eukaryota > Metazoa > Mollusca > Bivalvia > Lucinida > Thyasiridae > Conchocele > Conchocele bisecta. Next base: position 46,732,749 of record CM055277.1, read on the forward strand.
AAACAGAAAACGGGCATGTTGCTGCCAGAGAAAAAGGCACATCATGATGTATACCAAGCGGTAGTGATTCTTAATTTCACATGCATTTGATCTTTCAGCAGTGCAGTGTCGGAAACGGTCACTGTCGGGTGCCTTTCGGCAGAAGAGTAATCAACTAAAAACTCTGTGTCGGGGCGATGAAGTGTCGGTCAGTGATGGGACAGTGGGCACGGTCAAACTGGTGGACCGCTTCAGCAGAATGCTCACCATTGACATTGATGGACACATTAAAGAAGTCCACATCACAGCATTGGCCAACATAGAAGGTATTCAAACTAGTAGTAGCTTACATTTATACCCACGCGACGAAAGTTGTCCATTCGTCTGTACCCGTTGACCCGTCTGCGTGTAGACTCCCTGAGGCTTGTACCTCTATGTCAGAAAAGCGGACGTTAAACCCTATTCACTCACTCACTCCCATTCGTCTGTAACATTTTGGTTTCTGCACTCTGAGTTCTGTGTGTTTTTAGCTCACCTGAGCCAAACCGTTTTTCGTCCGTCCGTCCACACTTTTCAAACATCTTCTTCTCCCGTACCGTTCGACCGATGTGGACCAAAATTCATAGGGATGGTCTATGGGTTACTACCTTCCAGATAAGATGATAAGTAGGTCAAATTCTTAAAAAAAAATTCTCACAAACCGCCGGGCCGATTTCGACGAAACGTGGTATGAATGATTGACAGCGAACGCCGTTTCAGATTTATAGAAATTTTTGCGCCCGGGTCGAAAATGGGCGGGATGGGTGGGGTCAAGTGAATGTCAAATTTCACATTTGACCGAATGTGGTCATGTTATATATCAATTGCAAGGTATCGACCAGGCGATCACTCTGGAGCATTTTTGTTGAAATCGGATGATTACGTCATCCAAGATGGCCGCCGAAAGGTCAAAAGGTCATTCTTTTAATAAAGTTTTAAAACATCTTCTCCTCCCGTACCGCTCAACCGATGTGGACCAAACTTCATAGGGATGGTCTATGCGTTGCTACCTTCCAGATTTATAGAAATTGAGGTCGTTGCTGATCCAACTAAAAATAACATCAGAGAAATCTGGTATAACTTCTGTTTCCTTATTCAGAAATTCTTAATATTTCATGCATGCATTGCTCTAAACGTCTACTATTATGCTGTGACAAATCCACGACCATTATACTCCTGCTAAGCCCAAGGTCAAGGTCACATACTTAGTGCGTTCACAAAACTTAATATCAGAGAAATCCATTATAACTTCTGTTTCCTTCATCAGAAATTCTTAATATGTTGTGCATGCGTTCCTCTAAGTGTCTACTATCATGCTGTGACAAGTCCACAACCGTCATACCCCCGTTAACCCCAACGTCAAGGTCACATCCTTAGTACGTTCACAAAACCTAACATCAATTTCAAGCGCAAAAAGTACAGGTGAGCGATTCCGGCCTATATGGGCCTCGTGCCTTGGTACAGCCATTTACCTTATATTCTAGATGAAGAACCAAGATCCTCGGTTGCCGCTTCAAAGAAGAAACAGCTACCAAAGATGGGACTACTACAGACATGTGTGCCCCAAACAACAGTCAGTGCGTCCATACAGACTGACCTTAGCCAAGACGGACCATTGACAACTTACTGTATGATGAACATATATGGAACAAATGTTGTTGTCGGAGCCATATATGCCTTGCCATATGGACTAAGTGGTGTTGTTCATCACATCAACTTTCATCCTGTTTCTGGAGCCATACCTGTGTCGGCTGACATATATGTGATCACAGATGCAGGCGACATTGACACTGACATGTCTTCATATGGTATTTAGACAAAGTCCATCCGCTACTGCTACAGCCTAACCTCTCCAGGCAGTCAAAGGCCTTCATCACTAACATGAAAGAAGCCAGCAGATATGAGGTACCTACTTTAATGTGCAATATTACCATATGTGATAACTACAACCAGTGTTCTCCATGACCACTTATAATGTGGTGGCCCACCACCACTATAATGTTGATAAATTAAATAACAATTATCTTCCAAATCCACTTCTGGCATTGAATTCATCTACATAAATTATGTTCAATGAGATCACTTTTAAACATTTGTTTATGTATTCCCTCTATTAAAGATGCATGACTCTATATTACGCAAACAAATTTTTTTTATGCAAATTGAACGGATACCTAATTTTGTAATCATTCCACACGTTTCCAACATCAAAAGCGACCGTTTTATACAATATTACCTAATTTCTCATGACTGTCACTGGTCACTGTCCTCACAGGGGAAATAATCACATTGTCTCAAAATAATAACAAAAATTGATATTTATTCAAATAAATTTGATATTCATTCGTACAATGTTTTTTCGAGTGTGCAATAATGTTACTTAACCCTTATCCCGCCGTGTAGGAAATGGCTTATCAGCACTGCTGCTGCCAGGAAAGTTTACACAGAAATGCTGATTAGCTGACAGAATGGCAGTACCTTTCTATAAATTGTTGTAACTTCTTTACTGTAGATCCAATCTCAATGAACCGTGTAAGTTTTTTCAAGAGAAAAGAAGTATCTACCAGAATATCTATTTTTTGTTACAAAATTATTACTACAATTTTTTTAAAAATATGAAAGAAAACAGTAAAGTTAGTTTTATCATTATTTTTTTATGTCCTTTCATGATATTATTTCCAAAATTGTATGAAATAGATCACAATATATGTACATAACCATAGTTTACATATAACAACATTTAAACAGGCAACCTTGGATATATGAGGTTTGAGGTTGTGTTATATTATTACATGATAAATATAATAGAAACATGGCTGAAAGTTTTCCGTAAGGGGTGAGGGTGTCTCATTCGGTCCACCGATGTTTCATTTTTCATTCGGCCAACTGATGTTTGGCGAATCGGCGATAACTTTGATGCGCTGTCAAAATTAGGTTCACTTTCGTTTCGCGCATCGGCAATTTGTCTGGTCCCTGCTATATATATTCATATGATAATATGCACCTTCCACTTTAGAGCGGCGCTTAGAAACCAAGGGCCACCAATTATTCAGTCAGTCGCCTTACTGCACCGTACCGAAGCTAACAACAGCTCGGAGACGGCCTCTCGGAAATTACCGAAGACTCACGGAGAGTTTGCGGTGCGGTGTATCTGCGTACAACACGTGTAAAAAATAAATTGGTCTAGACGATATATAGTTTATTTTCACACATCTGCCCACTATTCAAATTTAGTACATGCTACCAGCAATATTTTCAATATATGAACTGTTATCAACAATTATTTTGGTAATTTAATATGTCGTAAAATGTGCCGCTTTACGACCTAACAACAAACGTTTTTTTCCAAAAACATGGAAATCCACACCCGTGGCCTATATAATCATGCTAAATTAGTAAATTAGTAAATACAGAGTATAAATTGGGTAGAATGGTGTAGAGGGTACTACATGCTTATAATTAAATGGAAATAGACATGGTTATTTTCTTCCAAATCTGTTTAAACGGTAACGTGACATCTCGGGTACTCGGCCCTATGAATTGAATTGATATAGATGCACCATGAATAATGTAACATAGAGCATGCCAGTGAATATTTCTCACTGCAAAATTATGAATATTGCTTCAATTTTATTGGGTTTAAAGCAGTTTTAATTGCTATAATCCTGCAATTTGACAAGTCACAAATATCATCAAATGCTGTCTAAGCAACTCTGAATGTTCAAAATTTTCGGGGGAGATCCCCCGTACCCCCCTTACGAGAAGGGGTTAGCACCCCCTCTCGTGCTCTCCCCCCAGTCGTGCCTACGGCACTCGTTACGTGCCGTTGGCACTTTTCAGTATTGACAGATTTTCATACTTTCAGCCATGTAAAAACTCGTTACATATTTCAACTACTTCGTTCAGAAAATATTTTTTCGTATTTTTCCGTAAATCTATGCAACTTGCAATTTCTTCAGAAGCGGTCATAAAGAACTTTACAGTTTGCATAGTTTATGGAGAAATAATAAATGTAATTGTGGCTGTGACTGGAGAAATGGGGCTTATGGGAATTGTGACCAGTGTAGCTCCTGATCAAAGAGCACACATCCTGTAGCCAGGTAACATGTCTAGAAGCATGACATGTGTTTCATTGCTGAAATGGCGAACAGTGCAGATCTTGATCAGACTGCGGATGCACAGGCTGATCTGGATCTATACTGGTCGCAAAACCAATAAGCCCCAATTTCTCCAGTCACCAGCCACAAATTATCAAATGCCTGGATGCTTATGCGTGTCTCTGTTGGTTTCGTCAAGGAAATCATACACAACTAATGGCCATGTAATTACAGACACTGTCTTGTTGAAAATATCACAGTACCTGAATTGTGTCGTCCCTAAAGTATTTTGTCAAACTGTTGCAACAATTACGGCTGGTATTTTCGTCATTGTCATCTTGGCCAGACACTTTGAACTTTTTCAGCGTGTGATACCGAGTAAAACAGTCCGGCACACAAATCGCCTTTTCACACTGGCAACACTCCATAGTGGTCTGCTTTCTCTTCGCCCCTATCCTCTTGCTTTTCTCTGCGTTGCATACAATGCAGTCACAGATTGGATTTTTGCGCTTGGCGCCCTCCTTTGGCTGGATTTTCGCAGCGAAATGCCTGGCAGTCAGCCGGGCTATGTCGTCGGTCTTCCGTCCACCACGGGCTGGACCAGGCGCTTCAGGTGCGGACTCGATCAGCGACTTCACTAGCTCTGTCCGGAATTCTCGATGCGAGCGCTTCTTCAGATTATGTCCATACTTGCGATACAAGGCATAGGCATTTACAAGCGCCAAATTGAACAAATGAAAGAAAAGCTTCTTCCACCACTTTATACATTTGCACAAAACGTCATAGTACTGCACAATTTGGTCACTGAGGTCTACACCTCCCATTTTCTGGATGTAGTCTATGACGGCTATCGGCTTCAGAATCGGCTCATTTGTTCTTCTATCAACCCTGTCAGTAACGCCCAATTTTGCCTCATGGATAGTCGACAACATATGGACATCACGTTTGTCATGGTATTTGATGGCCAGCATATTCTCCTTGCGGCGATAGATTGTGTCTCCTTGTTTCAACTTTTTTACTAGTCCTAGTGCTTTTGGGACTCCCTTTCGATTGATGCGTAACGTTCCACACGCATAAGTATCAAGCACATTTAGTTCCGTGAATAATTCCGGTGATGTGTAGTAGTTATCCATGTATATGTGGTAACCTTTGGATAGTAGGCCAGTTTGAAACAGCATTCCAATAACAATTTTTGAGGTCTTCGTTACATCTGAATACATGTTTGATGGCTGCCCATTTTCATCCTCAATTTCCAAACCGTCGACATATGATGCACATTCTGTGTCGCCGTGATAAATATCAAATCCCACACAGTAACCGGAAGATGATTCACATACTTCATACAGCTTCATTCCAAATTTGTTCGGCTTCATTGGATTATAAACACGAAATTTAACGCGACCTTTGAACGGGCATGTGCCTTCATCAAAGCTAAGATTCATCTCCGGTTCATACTTGAGAAAGTTTTTACGGACCATGCGGATGAAAGGTCGTACTTTATGTAGTCGGTCGTATCCTGGTTCATCGGCATTTACTGCTGTTGAATTGTCGGCCACATGGAGGTTGGACAGAAGCAGCAGAAACCTATTTTTTGCCATGTACTTTCCAAAAAATGGTGTAGAGTGACACTCTTCTGTTGACCAATACATTTCAATATCAGTCTTTCTGGTCATGCCCATGCTTATTATCAGCGCAAAGAACACTTTCAACTCGTCAACTGTCGTTGGCTTCCACTGATTCAACCGACTGTGAGGCTTCAGTTGTTGACTGGCGATCTTGTTTGTATCATAACGGTTTGTTTGTTCAACAATGTTTGTCCACATGCTGTCATCAAACATTATATTGAATATGTCCAACGGTGTTGGGTCGTTGGGTAGCTCGCATGTCAATCCAGGTGTCCCGAGAAATGGCATCACCAACGGTGTGTTGTCAACATTACCCCACCCACTGTTTACGTCAGATGGTAGTTCCTGGTCTCGTCCTGATTGCGTCATATCCACCTGTCTCACAACGTTGACAGTTCTAATAATCTCCTCCATATTGTCATCATCATCACTATCATCGTCACTGCTTGCAGATAAATCAGTATCATTGAAAATGCGACGCAAAACTTCATTCGCATCCAATCCTTGATCATTTCTGTTCGCCATTTTGGCGGAAATTTCTAGGAATTCCGTTTCTATTTTCAGTTTCTTTATGCGGTCATGTGAACGAAATTCCATCAATGGTTGGTCGATATTTAAAGAATCCCCATTGATTGGTCATTTGTAATGCTAAATATAACACGAGCTAACGGATTACGTATGTACATATAGCGAAAACGAGGCACACCAAGGGGTATCCTGCAGCACGACCTGTAGTCGTGATCGGCAGTGTGAACGTGTATTGCTTAGCACGACCTGTAGTCGCGCTCGGCGGGATAAGGGTTAATAGGATATCGACAGAAAACATAATTATTTTCATATCCGTAATTTATTTGAATAATTCAAATATTTCAATTTACTCGCCATTTCTTCACTGTCCGTGGAGTAGCGCGCGTCACCACACGGACAGTGGTGATAAATTAGTTAGTATTGTGTACAAAACGGTCGCTCCAGATGTTGGAAATGTGTGGAATGATTGCAAAATTAGGTATCCGTTCAATTTCCGTAAGAATAGTTTTTTTGTGCATTATATATAGAGTTATGCATCTCTAATAAAGTCATTTTGCATGCTAATTTTAGATATTTTTCATATGCCCCCACTTGATAGTTTCGGCTGGTGGAGAACACTGACAACATGTATGATGTGATGTAATAATGGGCGTAATGTTATTCTCCAACCCTGAATCAATTCTTCTAGATCGTTTAAAAAAAAGATCAATATTATGTTTTACCGCGGGGCGGGTGGGCGGCAGACAGACAAACTGCATAGTTTGTGCACAAACTGCATAGTTTGTGCACACAGCTCCTTGGAAACCATTTGGTGGATCGATCTGAAACTATACACACGTGTTCTACACACAAGAATATCAGCGTTTTAACGTAGCCATTGTTTCTACATTTTTGTGTACAATTCTATATAGCGTACAGAGTTTGTGTACTTCACTTCTTAGAAACCGCTGATAAACAAACCGCGGAAATCTTCGACCCCAATGATTTGTGAGTGTTGAAAGTTGTGTACATATACGTTCACATTGCATCTTTATTACAGAGCATCCAGAACCTTCTGCATGGTGGACCGGTGTACCGGGGCATTCACCGGAAAAACCAGGTGGCAACTGCACTACGACGAGAAGTCGGTCTTGGGCTCAAGACCAAATCACGTAATCGTAGGTTCTGCCTGGGATTAGCATCAGTAGAGCATGATGAGAAGATATGCGGCATTACAACTGGTAACGGAAAGTATACCAGTATTTGTACAACAACTTCCAGGAAATGGACCATCTTCTCGGCGTGAAATGGGATATCAGTTCCATGGACTATGTGACGCAATTTATAACACAGCTGTCGCTCTGGATATCCAAAGATGGGTATCTATCTGGGAGCGTGAGGGCTGCTGTGTGCGAGAAAATGTAAATTCTACCGGCAACTACAGAGCGTATTGAAGACACACCTTGCCATGTGTCGATGATGCGGTAGATGAGAGTGATGAAGACGAGCCATTAGTGCAGTAAGCTTGGTGGTGCACCAATGGCTCGTCTTCATCACTCTCATCTACCGCATCATCGGGGACAGCGTCACATTGTCCATGGAACTGATATCCCATTTCACACCGAGAAGATGGTCCATCACAGTGAAATTCAATGTGTTACAGTGGATACCCTTTATAACGCTACTCGGTTATAATGCTATGTTATTTTTGTCGCGATGCTTGACGCTTCACCACACTTCATAATATATACTGTAAACCAACGAACATTCGCGCACAAGATACGTTCGCGTTCTTCGCGGAGGAATAATGTTCGCGAACGTAAATCTTCGCAAATATGCATTAATTCTTTTCTGTCGATCCAACCTTCCGTCATGGATTATCTCCCCCTTTCGGACTTAGCATTTGGGAAAAGTGGGTATATTGCGATGGCGCGCCATCGACTGTGCTCTAGTTTATATGTCTTGAGTGTCCATTGGAGTTCGTATTTGGCGATGGTGTGCCATAGTCATTCTTCTAGTCTATATTTATATTCATATTTAATATTTCTGACCGGTTGTACAGCTGTAAATAGCCATTGTATATATACACGTAGATTACAATAATGTTAGAAAGACCACACTTTAAGAATGGCTTGAAATGTC